>JZKD02S1101244.1:1516040-1533196 GCA_000966675.3 Picea glauca | reverse complement strand
CGTACCTATCACTTCTAAGACTTTTTTTTTTTTTGTGGACCCACCCACCCTTTCCGACACCCTTATTTTCCACCTATTCCATTGTATTCGTATTTTATCCATGATAGTTATGGTATATATCACTTATCATTTTTTTTTCCATGAACCCACTCCTCCCTATAACCCCTCATTCCTAAATGGCCACCACTTGTGGACAAGAACTCCTTAACCTGCAAGACAAATCCAAACAACACACAAAGACCATCCAGAGAATGACTTTTGAACTTGATTCCACCAATTCCAACTTTGTAACTTTCAAGGCTGAAGTTAAGGGAAACTTGACTCCATCGATAGAAAATTCATGAGAAAATTTGACACCATACAAGCCACTCTCGACCAGTTGTTGAATCGATCCTAGGTCCCTCCCTTCCCTGACCAACCATCACACTTAAATGGTGTTGACTCCTCCCACACTATGGCCTCTTATTCCAACTCCTTTCATTATGACCCTCGTTTGCCCCGAGTTGAGGTCAATGAATTTGATGGCTCTGATCCCACAGACTGGGTCACTCAAGTGGATCATTGTTTTCTTTGCATGGAATTACTAATGAGTTGTCCAAACTTCATTAAGGTGTTCTCTATGTGGATCATAAATGCTGGAAATGGTGGCAATGACATAGAAATGCACACCAAGGATATGTTTCTTGGACACAGTTTGTTGCAGAACTTTATGAATGATTTAACACAGACACCCACCATTTAGGCCATTTGACCAAGTTGAAATCATCTAGCACAATGGAAGACTATATCACCCACCTTTGAGAACTTGGAGTTTAGAATGGAGGGCATAATTGACGCCTGCTTTAGGAAATGCTTTATCAATGGCTTAAAGGATGAAATTCGTGCCCAATCATGGCTCACCCCCAAACTTGTTTGGAAGCTACTAAACGTGCCAAAGAAGCACAAAACATTGTCTCCACCCCCCCCAAAAAAACCTCCTTTATTCCTTTCCCTAGACCCACCAATCCCACCCCTCATGCACCTCCTCTCAAGATACATAAATTAACTAGGGAAGAATGCTTGAACGACAACTCAAGAGCCTTTGTTATAATTGTGATGATAAACATTTTCTGGGGCACAAGTGCAAATAATTTTTTTTTTATGGCTATTTCTGAGGATTTTTTTGATAACGATGTTAATGTTTCCCCTATTGCAAAGATACCCCAAGTAGATGATCCTACTCCACCCTATGATGCCCCCGAAGCTGAACTGCTAATTTCACTAAACGCGCTCACTGGATTCTTTTCTCCCCAAAGGGTCAAGTTAATTGGATACATTAAACATAGGAAAGTCATCATCCTAGTTGATAGTGGCATCACCCATAATTTTGTTCATCACTCCATTTCCCAAGAAGTCAATTTCTATATCTGTGCAGTCAACAATTTTGAGGTCATGATTTCCAATGGTGGTTCCATGAAATGTGGGGGGCATTGTGAAAATGTGTGCCTACAAATTTGTCAGTACCACCTAAAATCACATATATTTTCTATAGACATGGGTGGTTATGATGTAGTGCTCGATGTTGAATTGTTATGCACTCTTGGGCCCATTACCATAGATTTTAAGGACCTCACCTTGCAATTCCAACAAGAGGGAGAGTAGTATAAGTTACAAGCCATCACATCGGGCTCACCTGAGATCATCAACTCCCACTGAATGGAAAACATACTAAAAAAAGGTCATTCTAGCATTATTTCCCAACACCATTCTATTCAATCCTTTGAGACACCCTCTGTGCATCCTAACCTCCAATATATCATCTCTCGACACCAATCCTCCCTCTTTATCGAGGAATTCATGATCATTCCATTTATGTAGTCCCCTGTAGTCTCTCTCCCAGTGTTCTCCCTTACTATCATCCCTTTGCCAAGAAAAATGAAATTGACAAAACAGTTCAAGAATTGCAAGGAGCAAGTGTTATCCATCGAAGTATCAACCCCTATTATTCTCTGGTCATCATGGTACTCCAGAAAGAAGGCTCTTGGTGCATGTGTCTTGATTTTCATGCCCTCATGATATAGGTGGATATTGGTGGCCACCCACCTTTTCCAACTGGCTCAAAACAGTTTTCTCGCAATTTTGGTAAATTACTATTTTTAGCAGTTTTTAATTTCCAGGGCCATTTTGAGGCCCTAAACGACGTTTTTGGGAAAATGAATCTCCTCGATGATACCTTCCCAATAGGCTATCATGCACCTAAAATGAAGATCGTATGAAAAAGTTACGACCCTAGGAAGTTGATGTACTAACTTACCCAAACGGGGCCCACATGACTTTTCGCGCTTCATCTCCTAGGGTTAGGTTTTTGGATGTATAGGGTTTTTGGAATTCCTGTTTATTGTAAAAAGGCCTTCAAAGCCTCATTGTAATCATCTTATTGCTAATGCGAGTAGCCGTCACATATCTTCTCAGAGATAAGCTGCCACCATTCTAGCGAGTCTTTCACTCTGTATTTTTACAGTCTTTGTACATTTCATTCATTAATAGAAATCGTGTATTAATGTATATCTGTGTTTATGGTTGCATCTCTAATACATTTATGTTATATTATATCTGCGATATCTCTGTGCATTTATTTATTATATCTTCGCTCTCATTTCATGTCGAAAATAATCTGGAACAGTGGTATTAGATCAGGCTACTCTTGATCGTTTTTTCAGTGCATGTCCCCGACGAGGTCCGAGTATAGCAAGTTGGGTCTCGAGCTTGTCTCTCTTGAATACAATTGCTCTCGCATTCCCAAGAAACCCTCCATGGTGAAAGAAAAGAAAAACGATGTAGCAGACGATCCTATAAATCTGTTACTTGAGCAAGCTCTCACGTGACAGAGGGAGGAAATGATGGAGAATTTTTCCCACATCCTTCAACGCCTACCGATAGAAATAGGCCCATCTTCATCAAACAACCACTTTGGAAGCACCTCTCCTTTCAAGGTACATTTTAATTTTGATATTCCCATATTTGAAGGTCAGATAGATGCGGATGCCCTAGACAAATGGTTAAATATGCTAGACGATTATTTCTCTGTTCACCATTTTTTTGACAGGGAAAATATCACCTTCACACTCCTTAAATCTCCCCCCCATGTCAAACATTGGTGGGAAACTTTTTGGGAGAAAATTTCCATAGAGGAGTCTGGAATATATGGGGCTGAGCCCACTTGGGATTTTTTTGTGGATGCGGTAAAGGAACAGTATTACCCTATTGGAAACTATGAGGACCAATACATGAGATGGACCACACTGTGACAAGAGAGGGGCCAAGTAGTTCATGAGTTCACCAATACCTTCCATACCTTGCACACCAAGCTAGGTATCAAAGACTCTGAAAAAAATTTGGTTCTGAAATATTGTGGGGCTCTACACAGATACATCCAAACTGAAATGGATTTTATGGACATCTCATCAGTCGGTGTTGCTTATCGATATGCTATTAAAATCGAGTAGAATTTTAAGTGCCAGAACAAAAGGGATTTCGGATCTATAAATCTGTAACAACCAAAGTATGATAAATAAGACCCTAATAAACAGCCTCCTAAAAACCAGTCTAAGCCACAGCAGAAGAAGGGTCACCAAAAGACGAAGAAGGACACCAGGAAATGGTTTGATTTCCACAAAATCCCCTGGCACAACACCGATGAATGTCTCTCAAAACAGTTATTGGTGGTCGAGATCAAAGACAAGGAGCCGAACCTTGATTTGGAATATGATTTTGAAAATACTAGTAAAGGACAAATCATTGATGTAGACCCCACTTCTATTGTCGTGACCACAACAATTCAACCAGAAGAACCAACAAATCCTGAAGAGGGGGAGCACCTTTTTCATTCACATATGTGGGTGAAGGGGACTCCAGGACTTCTGGGGGAGCGCCCGAAGAACCTCATCTCAGCAAAGGTTGTCAAATAGTGGATATTGTCGACAACACCACACCCGTAGCCATACAACATCAGGTGGCTTCGCCAAGGATGAGATCTTCATGTCAACCAACAATGTCAATTATCATATGAAATGCAACCCTTCAAGGATGAGGTATTATGTGATGTTGCCCCACTAGATGTCTGTGATGTCCTCTTGGTCCAACCATATATGTGGAGATGCAATGTTGTTTATGAGTCTCGACCTTGTAGTGTCATTGTTACTTTGGGGGTCATCTCTATAGAATACCATAGGTAGTCCCAACTATTGTTCCACCTAAACAGTGCCGCAAGGTAGTATCTCATACTGCAAAATTCAGCCTCTTCACAATCTGTTCAAAATGGGAGCAGAAGGACACTGCAACCACTACAGCTTCGCCCCAAGCACCTTCTATCCAACAGAAGCAGGTCGACAAGGTTGCAACAAAGTGAAAAGATTCATTCTACACACATTCATCTCATGTATCCGGACTAGCTAAAAAGGTCCATCCCTTCCAGCCACATGTTCATGACAACCTTCAACAAGCTAGGCAGCACAACTTCTCCAATAAGGTAAGTAACTCATCAAGATGCAGATTCAGCAAACACTTTTCCCTCTCCCCCGTGCACTCGACACAATGGATACCATTGCTTCCTAAGGATGGAGGATTTATCCAGGTGGATATCGGTGGCCACCCACCTTTTCCAACTGGCTCAAAATAGTTTTCAGGCAATTTTGGTAATTTACTATTTTGAGCAGTTTTTAACTTTCGGGGCCATTTTGAGGCCCTAAACAACGTTTTTTGGAAAATGGAGAGCAATATGGAAGTTCCTTTGATATTTCCCCCAAAATGAATCTCCTTGATGATACCTTTCCAATGGGATATCATGTGCCTAAAATAGAGATCATATGCCAAGTTACGACCTCGGGAAGTTGATGTACTAACTTACCCAAATGGGGCCCACATGACTTTTGGCGCTTCATCTCCTAGGTTTAGGTTTTTGGATGTCTATGGCTTTTGGCATTCCTATTTATTGTAAAAAGGCCTTCAGAGCCTCATTGTAATCATCTTCTTGCGAATGCGAGTAGCCATCACATCTCTTCTTAGAGATAAGCTACCACCATTCTAGTGAGTCTTTCACTCTATATTTTTATAGTCTCTGCACATTTAATTCATTAATAGAAATTGTGTATTAATTTATATCCGTTTCTATGGTTGCATCTTTGATACATTTCTGTTATATTATTGGATATCTGTGATATCTCTGTGCATTTCTTTACTATATCTCCCCTCTCATTTCATGCCGAAAATAATCCGGATCACCTCAACAAAATCACAGTCAAGGAAAAATTTCCCATCCCTGTCATTGATGACCTTTTGGATGAATTGAGTGGTGCTCGATACTTCACCAAACTTGATATCCATTCTAGTTACCACCAAATATATATGAAGGAAGAAGACATTCCAAGACTGCATTTCGAACTCATGAGGGTCACTATGAGTTCTTAGTCATGCCCTTTGGCCTATGTAATGCTCCCTCTGCCTTTCAAAGCCTCATGAATCACATCTCCCATGCCTTCCTCTATCAATTTCTCTTAGTTTTCTTTGATGATATTCTCATCTATAGTAAAAATTGGCAAGCCCATCTCACCCATGTGGATCAAGTCCTCTATCTACTATCTAAGCACCGACTTTTTCTCAAACAGTCTAAATGTTATTTTGGAGCTTCTTAATTTGAGTACCTTGGCCATATTGCTGGCAAGGATGGTGTACGGGTGGATCCTAAGAAAATTGAAACTATGAAGGATTGACCTTGCCCTAAAAATCTTAAAATATTGTGTGGTTTCCTAGGTTTAATAGGCTATTATCGCAAGTTTGTTTAGAATTATGGAAAAATTGCATCTCCTCTCACTACTCTCCTTAAAAAGAATTCTTTTAGTTGGGCTCCAATAGTTGATCAATCCTTAGAGCTTGTAGTTCGTAGGCTTGAAATTTTCTATCATAGTGGTCCATAGCATTTGAGTGTTAACTCCATGAATGTTCCTTTGTCTGTCAGTTTTCCAGTCTGCATTTCATTCTATCTTCTTGTAGGTATGTTTATTCCCTCATCACACGTGTATAAATGCCTCTATATGCTAGGGTTTTTGCATTTCTTGCCATTGTCGAAACAAACACCATCTTGCATTGTTTACATCCTCATCTCTACCGTGCATAGGTGTAGGGTTTCACCTACTCTCAGAAACCCTTTCTTCTATGGTATGTCTATCCTCTCCATTCACACCTCTCATCTATCTGCGAATATGGCCTTATACATGCTTGTGTAATGACCTTTTCCCGGAAGCCTCTTGAACTCAGATATTTTGCACTTCTATATATAGGAATCTATGTAGACTTGCCACAATTTTGTTTGCTGAGTAGAAATTTTCCATTGCTATGTCCTCTTGGATTATGGAGAACTATGAAAGAGTAGATCATTGGCCAAGAAACACCAAATCGACCATCCGAAAAAAAATATATGAACTAAAACCCATGGCATGCAACCTCAAGAATGCAGGGAATTGTTGCATGAATGAATGAGATGCCACATATCAAGATTAATGACCAATTTGGTTCTTATTGTAGAGATCCAATATCCTAAAACATGAATGTATATGAATTTAGTTCATTGTAGACTTGCTCCACTATTTGCTCATGGTTTGATTTTTGGTCGTCGTAAGAGTCCATTTTCATGTGTCTTCCAAGAGGAGGAGGTGTTCGATGTATTGGAGCAGTTGGATCTTCAAAATGACATTGAGATAAAAGGGGGAACTCAAACATAATATAAACATGTCGAGATATAAGCATAACAAAAATTGTTAGAATAAGCAGGTTGGAACTTGAGTCTTTTGGGATCCATAACATTGGATACTTACTTTGATGCATCTGAATTATGAGGAGTCTATCTAATTTTAGATTATCATTTATGCCTTTCTATACTGTTGGGTAGTTGCGAAAATATTTTGTTACAAAGTTATGTAAATTTTTTTCATACCTCTTATTGGATGAAGGGGAGTTTTGCATCCAAGTCTAGATAGCAACATGTAGGCAAGGTTCATTGGATGGTTCATAGAAAATTCCACTTCCATCTTGGTAGTGACAACAAATGAAGTGATGCTCGTGTTTTTGTTCTAAATCAATAGATTTCATATAGAGCAAGCAAAGTGAGCAGGATTAATCTTTTCATATCCCAATTCCACAAATACTTGGTGTCCCAAGACCAAATGTCTTAATCTATGGGTGAAAAGTAGAATATGGAGATATTCTTCTTTACTAATGCATATAAACTATGGGGAGTCCATCTAAGAGCATATAGAGGCCTGCACACAGATCTCCATATTTCTCTCCATGCCTCCAATTTTCTGAAGTTGGGAGCAGCCTCAACTCTTTCAGGGAGTGATAATTTTTGGCAACTAGGACAGTGATAAATTTTTAGAAAATTCTACCTTCACATCAACATTTCTTGCAAACGATTCTACTTGGCATCAAACAACACATTCAATCCTGAAGATCCATACAAGTTCATAATCAAGGTAACTTGCAAATAGTTTAATTGTAAGTTTACTTGTGTTTTGTTGTAAACACGTGCATTTTCGGTAGAAGTCAACACCCTTCATTTGATGATTTTGCATAGTTGAGTTTTCATAGTTGATTTTGCATTGTAGATTCTGATTGTGAAAGGGTAGAGTTGCAGGAATCCCTTGAGGTCTAATTCTATCTTTAAAATGGATCGAGTTGAGGAACTATTAGAGCTACTAAAAACTCTAATACTCTCTCCTCTAGACAATACAATCATCACTGAAAAAACAATTATGCAGTCTGTTGTAACATGCTTGCAATATTTGCAAGCCAAAGTAACATTGTTGCAAACTTAGACTCGATTCTCTTTATGATGCACTTGAGAGAAAGAATCTTTGACAACATTCAAAACTAGTCCTTGTTCATAACAACCTTCTTTTTGAAGAATATGGTGATGCCTATTTAGACCAAAAACAAGTGCAAGAGAAACTCAGTGAGACAACTCTAGATTCAAATAAAGATGACGTTCAACTTTCTCTTTCCAAGTGGATCATCAGATCTTGGGAAGAAATCAGAAATAACAAGCACAAAAACAATATTGGATATGAAAAGGATGTCACCTTTGATAATATGAATTACACCAAACCGATTCATGGGTATTCTATATGCACTAAATCCCTCAATTAAATTGTCAACCTGGGGTAAGTAAACTTAGAGTTGTAGCATTGTATGTGCCAAGGCAGAAAATCTAGAGGAAGTATGATCTAATTAAGGGTTAGTGTACTTAAGCAAAGACTATCAATTAGCAAATCTTATTAAAGATCTTCAACTATTTAGCCTAAGCATCTTTAAATAATGGATCGATGGATTATTCCTAAAGAAGCATATCAAAACCCTACTTTGAAAAATTTAACCTATTTAATCTAATGAGAAACAACAAGTAAATTACTTTGATCTTTTATCTTTTATCTTTAATCAAATAAGAAATCAAACAACTAACCTATCAAAACTTATGCAGCAAGTAAACTCAGCAAAACTATTCAGCAAGTAAACTCATAAAAAATATTCAACAAGTAAACTCTATTCTTAAGACAAAAACTCATAATCATCTCTAATCTGCAAAGAAGAAATCTTAACCTACTTAATCAAAATAATCATGACAGTATTCAGGAATTAATCAAAAACTATTCTTAATCTGCAACAACAAGAAATTCAAAGATGATGATTATGTCTTTGGTGCTTAAAACATCACGATGGAATCTCACAATTAGTGATAATTCAAGAGGAATTAATTAAATATTGACTTCTATGGATAAATGAAAAGTGTGAATCAAGCAATCTAACAAAATCTTTTCCATCATAGAGGAAACATTAAATATCCTGAAAATCCATTTGATCTCTCAATTTCGTGCATCAATCATCAATGATAAGAAAAACACTCTTATACTTAATTCAAATGCACTCTTATGCTAACTCAAGTAAATTCACAAGGCTATGAACTTATGATTAAAAACTTAATTCAAATTCAAACTTCTAATTAAAATCACAACTCGAATATAAAACTGGGATTTCATAAATTAAACTAAGCTAATCCTATTATTAAAAACTCAAATTTCAAACTAGAATGCTTGTAAAAACATAATCCAAAACCTACTTCTATTCTAGCACACTAAAACAAGTTTTGATAAACAAAATATATTCATGAAAGCATAACTAAACTAAGAATTAAACCAATTAACAAAAATTGTAATTATTGATCCATCAAAACTTGCAAAAGAAGCTCTGCCTTAAACTAATACTCTGTTCTAAATACTACTCTGTTTCAATCTGCAGAAATCAATTTAAATTTTAACATGCCAACTAGGTTAGTAGCTTGCAAGCTAGTCACTAAGAAATGAAATACACAACATAATAGATAACTATCTCTTACAAGCAACCTGCAAAAGAGGAATTAGACAATTAAATGATGAAAAAAACATATAGTATTTAAAATGACAAAATACATATAACAGAGAAATGAAGTAAATTATAGCTACACAACTGAAATACAAAATCTATCTATCTAAGTATTCACCCATACCACTGGTGGGCCCCCCAGTAGGTCGTGGCTACTCCTCAACAATAAATCGCAAGCTCAATCAACATGGTTCTGTCATTAAATTAAAAAACACAGTCTAAAGACAAGTTTGCATAGATGTCTCAATTACATAATAAAAATATTCTTAAAATTCTTTCCCTTGGTCTGGCCACTATTGGTGGTATTTAAAATTTTTACAATTCGAGAGGTTGACAATTGGAAGGGTCGACCTCCTATAAAAATGGTAAATCCCATTAAATGCACTCTAACGGCCTTTGGCTTCTAGAAACTGAACGAGCCCCTCAGCGATCAACATAACTGCTTAATCTGAGATGTCAAGATCTCAGTAGTTGGAGGCCACGAGGGGGCACAAAACCTAGGTCGCCGATTCGCCCAACACATGCCTCCAATACGCCAACCACCAACTCGCCAACGCTCCAAGTGTTGGATCGTGTGCCAGATGCAGTGCTAGATCAGGTGTTGGATGAAGTGTCAAACGAGCTACCAGATGGAAAATTGCATTGCAAATTCTCCCTGTGACACACAGATCATGCATTAGATCCTCATAATCATCAAATTGAACTAAATCTAACTCAAAACCATTGCAAAACATCAATTGTGCATACCTGTTATAAATCCATGATGAATTGATACAAAATCCTTCAGAAAATTCTTCAAAATGGTTAATAACACATATAATACCGGTACAAAAAGGATTCAATAATCATCACAAAACAATCAAAACATGAGCCCAACATTATCCCCATGCCTAAGGATTTGCAGGTCCCACTGCAAAAAAAATGAATTACCTAATATGACTAGACTTGCTGAGAAGGGGATGGATTAGATTTAGAAGCTTCTGGCCCTGAAGACTTTGTGTTGGCCCTCTTGCGGTGTTTCAATTGTGCACGGAGGCTACGATTGTCATTGGTCATTTGATCAACCAATCATTGGGGGGAATTCACCTTTTCTTGTAATACTGCATTGTTGTGGTGGAGATGCCTATCCATGGTCTTCCTCTCTTCGAACTATTACAGTAGTTGAACATTTTCTTGTTGTAATTTTTCAATGACTAGAGTATGATTAGATAGCTCAAAGAAGGGATTAGATCCCTTGAAGGATGTAGAGAGTCTATCGACTTTGGGATCTGGTGTAGGTATCTGTGAGCTAGGAGTAACAGAGGGTTTATGAGGGGGAATGGGTTCATATTTTACTTTTTTATCAGGCTCCAACTCTTCTGCAGAAACTTCCATAAGTCTTTTATGGGGGATTTCAAGATTGGAAGATACTTGGATAGGATCTTAAGTGCTTGGGTGTTTTACATTAGGTTTGCCACTTGCATTTCAGGTACTTTTTCGAAAAGATTCTCCTTTGAACTGATTCGCTCCTCTCCTATTTGTAGAGACTACAGAGAAATCTTGTTGAATTGCCTCTTGTAACTTCTTGGGTGTAGGATCAATAGATGTTGAGGGCATTGGAGAATTGTCAATAGGATTTTTAGTCTTCTTGCCCAATGAAGTTGTAGGGGTATCAACAAGTTTCTTGGTCTTTTGTTCCAGTAAAGGGAGATCTTGAGTAGGAGGTTTTAGAGTCTTTGGAGAAAGGGGTTTGGATGGAGTAACAATCCCTAGATCAAGTGTTTTATTGCTGGTATTGATTGTGAGATGGGGGTTTGAGAATTGATAGATGAATTCATCCCGTGTCTTCCCCTGTTTTTCCAACTCGGCTATGACAAGAAATTTGATGAGACCGTGGTGGAATAGGAAGTTATGAGGATTGGCCACATTCTTTTATACTTGGGAAGACATCTTCTCAAGAATTTTCAAGAAGTAAAAAGGAAAATTCAAAGGCTTGTTAAATTGGAAATGAGCTAATAGTCGAAAATAGCAATCTTTAAAAACAGAGTATCTACCTTCACAAGTGATAATTCTGGTGATGATAATAAGGGGGTTAATCGACTTATCTTTAATCCATTCTTTGGAGTACCCCTTAGCTCCAAAAACATTCTGAAACTCAGGCTTAAAAACTCTATTGTAGCTTGGTCGTGGCAATTGGTGGTGCTTAAACCAACGATTGACACCTTCAGAGACCAAGAAATCTAGAGACCCCACACGTGCCATCCTCCCATCGAACCCGAGGGTGAATTATAGTGAAACAACATCATCGTGGCCCTGTAGATAGGCCAAGAACGGTCCCCATCCTGTGCAAAGGAAGACCTCCCTACACTGTGCGAATTCGGGGATAGACAAGAGGTCAGAATAGGAGGAAGGATCGTATCATTTGGGCATGGTTACAGTGTGGAGGACAATAGGAATGAATTTGGGTAGAGGACGAGCGCAAATGGGCAGAGGATGAGCACAACACAATGATAATGCATGAGTTAAATAACAATTTGGAGCTAACCCTCCGATTTTGAATGCGCTCAAGGTGGAAATGGTTGAATTTGCTGATGAATTCATCACACACGAGTTGCCATGTGTGACTATGACTGCACTAATTTTGAACTCAAATTCTCAAAGGGTGTCCTTGGAGGAAATTGTAATGATGAGAGAATTAGATAAATGTCCAAGTATTCGACTTGGACATTTGATCACAAAAATGCATTTAGAGATTGTATCATTTAACTATCAAATTCCATTTAATCCGTCTCATCATACAACTGAACAGTCAGATTAATTCAAATGATTTCTGATTACCTGCAATTGTGATCACTTACTCTGTGTACGCACCTCATATGATCCTTCATATGGCGTGTCATCCAGTCATCCTCATGGAACCCCATATGGTATTCTAAATGGCACTCCATATGGTACTCCTGTACAAAATGGAATTTGTTCATCCTGTGATGGATGTTTTATCCATAACACTCAGTCTTAAACACTTTTGACAGTCAAGGTGAACATGAGCAGAGACAGGATAAGAGTGTTCCATTGCTACTTGCTTTGTCATCGTGCTCACATATTGTAACAATCTGTTCCTCTATCTCAAGGCATGTAATCACAAATATGTAATGAACTATCTGTAAAAAAAACCCAGCTAAGTGGTTTGTCAAAGAAATATACAATAGGTTTATAACACACAGTGATTTTAGCATTTCAATAAAAAATAACTATTGATATAATAACCCATATCATGAAAACAATATACATATATTTTTACAAAGATTCTACTTCTTCTTCTCATGGATTATAGATAGGCAGTATTGTCATTTGTCAGCGCATGAAACCCCTCCCCCACTCCTAAGTATTGTGACACCTCATAATAAAAAATATGGGAAACTAGTCAATTCTCCCAATAGCCGAAGATTTATGGCTTGTTAAGTGTAGAGATAAATTTCACATATCAGTCTGACGAGATGGTTAGAATGTGGCCCCACCTATAGGATAGAACATCCTACATATAGTTAAGAAGAGGTAGGGGGGAGAGTTTTAATATAGCCTCAAAGTTAGTTCCCAATGGCAGATTTATGGAGTTCATTAACTTTAGCTTAACCATACATACTTCTTGTCAGCTTCATCTACAAGTAATGTTGTACATCAGGACAATTTTAAGATTTAGGAATTACTTATTATATCTTTTTTTTGACATATTATCATCCTCGCTAGATAGAATGCCCTGCTGCTAGCAAGCCTGTTCAGTACTCTGACGGGTTTACCTAGTCATACCACAAGCCGATACTTGTTGCCAATAGACTTGTTTAGTATCCTGGTGGGTTATCCTCTTACACCCTCAAAGATTGGCCCACCATATTTTAAGATTTTAATATAAAGATTGCTTTGTGCAAGAAGATGGGGAGACAACTCTGAAAAAAAAAACTTTTCTTTTTTGCTTCTCTTTTTTAGATTGGGATGGTATTTATGTTAGAGGATGACTCTCCTTTATATATTCCTTAGAGATTGTCCTGATGTAATGGGTACTTAAGCGAACGTATCCTATCTAAAGATATGATATAATCAAGCATTTTTAGTGTTTAGTGGATGGTACCATTGGGAAAGAGCAGAAAGGTATCTTTAGGCTCAACTCGCTGTTTTTTTTTATAGTTATTGTGATGTTTCCATGGCTAACCGCTAATCATACCTCCTTGTTAGTCTTTAATAAAGATACTTTACTCACTTACTCAAGGTTCTTGGGGAAATTGTACGAGTAACCTCTAAGTTTGATGGTTAAGGTATCACTTCCTTATATCCTCTAGTGTTGAAGGTTTAAGAGTAGTTGCTATTAAAGATGCCTTGAGAAAAAGAAGATGGAAATCTTTGCAAAAATGTGGCTAATTATTGCAACTCATTATTCAATTGATGCTTAGTAGACAACAAGGTTTAAATATAGAAATATTTTGAAGGAAAATACTTCCCTTTATGTTTCCTTGAAATTGTCTACTCTTGGTGAAATAAATACCTACATAAATCTCTAGAATTGTCTATCAACATACTTCAAAATTATTTACATATGTACAGTCAAAAATTCAGAAAAACATTCAAGAACAAGGGGGAACTTCCCCATCTACTAAGGCCAATGCCTTGTTAGTTGACATGAACTATAGAAAATCTTCTTTGGAAATGGGTCTGTGATAAAGTTTGAGTCGGTGTCCATTTACTATGAAAGAGACTTGTCCATTGTCAATTGTTTTAATTTTCATAGCCCCATTTTCATACACGGTGACTACCTCATAAGGACCTAACCACGGAGTGGTAAGTTTAACTTTGAAAGTTTTAAATCAGGAGTCAAACAAAAAATCCCAATCACCAGGTTGAAATTGTTTTTTCTTAATAAAATTGTCATGCCACTTGCTCCTCTGGTTTTAGACTAATATTGTTCGTTGGATAGCATCTTGTCTAATCTCATCCAACTCATTTAATTGTAGGGCTTGTTTTTTTTAGCCTCATCTAAGTTTAATCCCAATTCTGTGGCAATACAGAAAGTCCTTACTTGGAATTCTATTGGTAGAAGTACTTGTTTCCCATACACTAGCTCATAAGGGGTATGCCTAGTGGTGTTTCTCCAGGTGGTCTAATATGCCCACAAAGCCTCTGGAAGCCTATTAGACCAATGCTGATGATGCAATTGAATAGTCTTGGTTAATATATCCTCTATAACTTTGTTTGTGGGCTCTACTTGACCATTAGCTTGTGGGTGATATGGATAAGACTTGCAATGTTTGACCCCATATTTCTCCGTTGGTTCTCTCAACAGCTTGGAAGTTAATTGAGTGCCTTGGTCTTTAATAGTTTCACAGGGAACACCAAAGCGAGTGAAGATGTCTTCATAAATGAATTTGACAATGGATTTTTTAGTAGCTCTGAATAGGGCATTTGCTTCTATCCACTTGGTGACATAATTTATACAAACCAAAATATAATTTTTCTTACGAGACATGGGTGAAATCGGTCCTACAAAGTCAAGGGCCCATTTCTCGAAAGGTTCTATCATAACTTGGGCATGCAAGGTAATTTCATTAGCTGACGTGGGTCTTCCTCTCCTTTGACAGCTATTGCAACTCCTCACATACTTGGCAACATCCTTGAAAATTCTAGGCCAATAGTAACCTCAATGTAACACCTTATATGTTGTACGCTTGTCAGAAAATGGCCACCACATGGACCATAATGACAACTTCATAGGATTTTTGGTATCTCATCTTCTTTGACACATCTTGAATAATCAATTCTGGGCCAGTACGAAAAAATTTCATGGCCAACCCAAGAGTAATTGGCACTCTACGTAATAATTCTATGCTTTTGATGAGGTGACAAATGAGATGGTAACTTCCTAGTAGCCAAATAGTTTTCCATATCTACAAACCATGGGGTATTTACAGAGAAGGTGAAAATGTTCTCTTCTGGGAAACTCTCATCAATAGGAATATCATCATCCTCATTTTTTATGTGTGAAAGAAAATCAACTACCAAATCCTCCTTTCCAGGTCGGTCAAGGACGACGATATTGAACTCTTGCAATAGCAGGAGCCACCTAGTCACTCAACCATTAGTAATGGGTTTATTCATGAGAAATCTAATGGCAGAGTGATCTGTATGTAAAAACACTTCGTAACCTATGATGTAGTGGTGAAACTTATTAATAGCATGAACTACTTCAAAGAATGTTGGACACACCTACCACACTTAGAGGGGGGGGGGTGAATGAGTGTGGGGCTCTTTTTCCCAAAACTCCCTCTTACACAAAACTCATTTTTTAGCATTCAACTTTCACTCATTAATAATTGTTGTCATTTATAACCATTTAGATGTGAACATATATAAGAAATATATCATCAACGACTCATCATACAAGGAACACAAGGAACAAAAGATGTATGTACAATCTTTCTTTTTATTATGGACAACAATCCGGGGGTTTATCAACAACAACTGAATAGAGTACAACTCTTCAAGATCTCCAACTCTATAATGCAAGACTCATCTTACACTCTCAAAACCAACTGAGATGAGGAAACAATCCTCAACAGATATCAATCTGTACTATAAACAAGTGCATCAACCATGCACCAACCTGTGCCAGACAACATGTAATCAACATGTACCATAAACAAGTGCATCCAACCATGTACCAAGTATATAAAAATCATGTTTCATCTACTCATCAACAATGACTCATCAATATGTACCAACATCATCAACATGTACCAACATCATCAACTATACACCTCATTTATGTGCCAACTCATCAACTGCTTGTCTCAACCATGACTAGTTTTGGATTAGTCAACAACCCTAACTTGAAATGATCATAACTTTGTAACTGTAATGAATAAAGATCTGAAACTGATAAACAATGTTATTAAGTGTGTTTTATGAAATTCCTCCATGTATCACTACTTGGAACCTCTCAAAAAAGTATTTATAGCAAAACATGGCACACCTTGCTGAATTCTAGCTTGTTCTAGAGAGAGACCTTGTAGAGCGTGCCTTGCACGAAATATTTGTTGAATTGATTTGAAAATTTTACACAACATACTATAGATTGTACTCTAACCAAAACAATTTGTCTCACTAATGTTGGATATGTGATGAAGAAGTTATGACATTTTTACTGGAAACACTTGTTCTAGACTAGTTTCAGGACTAGCCACAAACCCTAATTTGCACAGAGTGTATATCCAAAAATAAAATGACGCACAAGCTGAATTTTTTACCACATATACTTGGATATGTTTCCTCAATGGCATAGAAATCTCACGGTCTGAATCATTATATAAAAAACGTTATTTTGAAAATGGTGAGATGACCTGTAAATAACATACCTTAGAAAGCACCCTCAAAAGAATTTATCCTTCCTTACTTTCTGACCTTCTTTTCTTCACCTTCCCTTAGAAATTCATCTTAGATATCCTTTGGTTACCTCAGACACCTATAGATATTCAATATTCTCAAGTGTGTGTTAAATGAGAGAGTCTTCCCTCTTATTTATACTCTCCAAGTAGCTTCCTTAAAAACATCTTCTAGGTCACTTAACCCATTTTATGTCACTTAACCCATTTCTAGGTCACTTAACCTATTTTCCTTATTTTAGGGTTAACCACTTTCCATAAATAGAAATTTCTCCAATACTTTATCATTTAAATATTCCTTCT
>JZKD02S1101244.1:1476949-1494320 GCA_000966675.3 Picea glauca | reverse complement strand
TACAGGATTCTCTCCCTATGAATTAGTCTATGGAAAAAGTGTTGTTTTTCCTGTGGAATTTGAGATAAAAACCTTAAGGACTGCTTTAGCTGTCAACCTTGATCTAATGGATGCACAGACAGCCAAGTTGCAGCAGCTTAATGAACTAGAGGAGAAAAGACTAGATGCCATTCAACAAACAACCATAATTCAACAACAAAGATCACAATGGCATGACAAAAATATCAAGAATAAGCAGTTCCAAAAAGGTAATTAGGCCCTACTGTATGATTCCCGGTTTAAAGATTTTCAAGGAAAACTGCGTACAAGATGGCTTGGACCTTACGAAGTAGACACAGTTTTCCCTAATGGAACAGTAAGGCTCCTCACAATCGATGACTCCAAAACTCCGTTACTTGTAAATGGTCATCGGCTCCGTCTGTACCAACGACCTGTTTCTAAAGAAGATTTTAAGGCCACATGCATGGCAGACGCTCATTTTCTCTTCATTGAGGGGGTTTCTACCCCTAATAACAATTAATTTTTTTAAATTAATTTTTCTTTAGTATTAGATTAGATTAGATTTTATTTACTAATAATCCCTGTCAAGAAATACCATGCTATAGTCAATTTTTGCAGATCCCCGATCGAAGCACAACCACTAGGAGAGGACGATCCTACTTCAAGAGACAAGCTTTCACACTGCTGAAACACCACTGTTCATCACTGTTGACTTTCACGATGATGAAACACCACTGTTCAGCACTGTTGACTTTCACAATGCTGAAACACCACTGTTCAACACTTTTCATTTTCCCCGATGCTGAAACACCACTGTTTAGCACTCTTCATTCTTCCCACTCCCAAAACACTACAGTTCGCCATCTCCTCACCATCATTCATCGATGAAACAACACCGTCCAGCTATTGTTTCGCCTTTTCTTTTTCGTTGCTGAAACACCATTGTCAGCAACCCTTCATCATTTTCCCCGATGCTGAAACATCACTGTTTAGCACTCTTCATTCTTCCCACTCCCAAAACACTACAGTCTGTCATATCCTCACCATCCTTCATCGACGAAACAACAACCTCCAGCTATTGTTTCATCTTTTCTTTTTCGTTGTTGAAACACCTGAGTCAGACACCCTTCATCATTTTTTTTCCCCAATGCCGAAACACCACTGTTCAGCATTTTTGACTTTCTTCCGATGCTGAAACACCACCATTCAACACTTTTGACTTTCTTCTGATGCTGAAACACCATTGCTCAGTAGTTCTTTATCTAGTAATTGTTTCGTTCTTCTCTGTTGCTGAAACACCAGTTGTTCACCATCGTCTATCAGCAAGCTTCTATTCCCTCAGATTATAGTTCGTCCTTCTAGTCAGCAAACCCTCAACACAATTCATCTATTAGATCAAAAGTCGCTGCCATGACCAGATTACCAAGGACAAGCATAATATTTTGTTTGCAGAACGAATCAAAAGGTAAGGCGAGGTATGTAAATTTTATGTAATTCAGTTAGACTATAGTTAATGAGAAAAACTCTATATCATTATGACCACTCAAGTGCAATCATTACTAACCACACTTGATGGGAGGGGAAGTACACATCAAATCCATGATACCATCATTTCACCCAATTTCACCGCCGCCATCCCCATTTCACCACCTTTTCGCGCATTTAACCACTATTCCTGCATATAGTCCCTCGGAAAACTCACTCTGTGCAGAGCTGATACACAAACTCTCGACGCTGTATCTTACTGAGCTAGTAGCCATGGGAGGATCTGTCATACAAAATGAGCCCGCCACCACAGCGCTGCTCGAACACTATCCAGCAGCGTATCAAATCTTCCAGTAGGCAAGGTGGCTTAATTACTTCCGCAGACTTCAAGGATATAATGAACAACAAGTCCTACAGTTCGCCCGAAATCTTCAGAAGGACCATTCTATCATCGAAGGAGTTCGAATATCAGTAACAGAAGAAGACATAGCACAGGTCTCAGGCCTCCCTATCTACGACACTCACATGTTCATCCGAAAACACATCATTGGGAATGTTCAGCAGAACTTCTTCCTGCCCAGAGAACGAATTGAATTGAAAGGCAGGGGTGTTTAGCTCATCTCATTACCACCCCCATGGCCAGAGGTCACCATATTCATCAAACATTACTTGACCTGTGAAGGTCGATATCAGGTAGTTTATCAGCACGACTTTCTCCTGCTTTCTCATTTAAGGCATAACAGACGGGTCAATATTCCCTATTATTTGCTGGGCTGTTTGAAAAATATGGCACATTATTGTAGAAAGGATAAAGATCCAACCCTGTCACTCACCCACCACCGTCTTGTCCAATTGCTCATCCATAGGAGTTTTTCTCAATAGAACCGTCCACTAAACAACCCACCCATAAACCCCCAATCAACTGCCGAAGTTCCTGAAGATCCTCAGGAGCAGCAACCGCAAAACCCCTCAGAGTTCCCTGAAGTACCCAATAGCCTACCCATAGAACCAACCAGTCCAATAAACCCCCCTATCATAAATCCACCACACACCTTACCAGAGTCATCTACTCCCGCCCTTCATATTCTCAGTGATGACTCTGAACCAGATAATTCCTCTCGCTCCATCGTTGAACAAAGGCCTTCACAAAAACGAAAACAAGCTCCCCTCTTTCCACCCTTCTTACAGAAAAAGAGAACAAGAGCCTCAACAAGGCCACCCTTTAGTACCACTACCCTAGACCCCCCACCGATTTGACTGATACCCTGTACACCTCCAACCTCCCCCATCTCGGGATCTTTGCCTATTCCAGCCATGGGCACTGAAACACAAGAACCAGCTGCCCAGGATGCTGTGACATCATCTATCTCAAATAAAGTAGCTGAAACACAAGAACCAGCTACCCACTCAGTGGCTGAAACACAAGAACCAGCCATAGCTGACACACAAGAAACAGCTATGGCTGAAACACAAGAACCAGCCGCTGATATTGAGTTACAAGAACCAGAAGCCCAGACATCATTTGTTTCAAATAAAGTAGCTGAAACACAAGAACCAGCTGCTAACATTGAAATTGAGACACAGGAATCAGAGACCCCGGGTGCTCCGGCTGAAACACAAGAACTAGCCGCTGACATTGACATTGAGATGGAGGAATCAGAGGTTGAAGGTGCTGAAACACTACTCTCCTTGCACCAAGAGGCTGAAACACAAGCATCATCTGCCATTCCTGTAGCTTCTCCACAAGAACCAGCTAATGAGGGTATGACTGCCACACAAGAACCAGTCATCTCTCAATCTGAACCTACAATGGCCGATGTCTTGGAAGAAAACGAGTTTTTAAAGTCTCAATTGGAAGCATATCAGCAAGAACTAGCTAGGGCAAAGGAAGCATATGAAAAAGAATTAAATCGGTACGCCTTAGAACGAACAACAACCTTGTCAAAGGAGACTACAGAGAGCTCATGTAAAGAATATATGTGTTGCCAATGTGGAGATATTTACTATCAAGCAGGCTATAAGGTAATTCAGGTCCGAGTGCCAGGAGCAACCCCTATTCCTTCACCTTTTGTAGCCAAGGAAGCACCTGCTGCAACACAAGAACGAGCAGGCCCTCCTAAGCTCAAGACTGAACCTGCTGTAACACAAGAACTAGCAGGCCCTCCCAAGCTAAAGACTGAGCCCTTCATTGCAACAAAAGAAGCCCCTACCTTTGTCAACAAGGCTGTACAGACAGTGCTTATGGAGGAATTTACACCTCCCAATCAGATCAATCTCTCCACTTCCAGGGAACAATCTACTCAAACCTTACCTCATCCCACTACTTCCAACGCTGAAACACAGACTCGGCTATGGGATGAACACGCAGAAATACAAAAATGGAAGAAAGAATATGCTGAAACTCAAGCCAAAAACTTGTAGGTGCACAAACAAATCTGTATCAACCATACTTACTCAAATTGGGAAGTATTAGAATAGACACGGCAGGAAGCTCGTGAGCTTAAGAAGAAGAACAAAGAATTGAAAGGCAGATTGGTCCTGGTCTTTGATTTGGTGCAGAAGATACTGGCCACAAGGAAGCCATCTTGCAACTACTCCTTATTCTTGATGGAGAGACTCACATTCTTTCAGATCAAATCCATTCTAGAAGGTAAACCCCATGCTGTAATACAATCAACATATTTTATCAAAACTTTTGTAGTTGCCTCTACCAGGGATCAACACCTCCTTTGTGAGGCATACTTTCATAATGAGGCTATTCCAGAAAACAGGTTGCTAAACATAAACCCCCTTGTTGGGGACATTCAAATTCGAGCAGTCACCTCCTTTCTCGTCAATCAAATCATTTGGCAAGATGACTTTTTGGCTGCCAAGCACAATGAAGATAATCTCCTCCTCTGGATTAGACCAAAACCATAGAGGACAACTACCTTTATCTCACAATATTATGAGTTCTTAAAACAACCAGGGGTGACTGAACATGTTTAATAGCTACAATCAGAAGTGCTCCAGGATTGTGAACACATCATCAGATCCATAGAGATTCCTGCCCTCTAGGCCAATAACCTATTTTGGCAGCAATCCACGGAGAAGAGACAACAGCACAATCCTTTTGGTCCTGCCAATTTGGAAGTAGCAATTTCCAGGATACCCAACTACATCCAGTGTGTTAGGCATTGTGTTGAAAACTGGATAGGGTACAGTTTTTATTTTCCCATCCTCTGGTTGCCAATAGAAAGGTATCAAGTCAGTCATAAGCTGCCTAAGAAGGCAGAAACAACAGCATGGGAATGATTACAGCAGGTCCAAGGGTTCAGAATGACAACAGACAGTACCTCCCACAGTTACAGCTTGAGTAACTTACATGCTTAGAGTCGGTATCCAGACTCTGATTCAGAGTGAGTTTCCTGAGGACACACAACACCTTGAGTTGGGGGGGATGTTAGGACCACACAATGCACCTTTTTGCCTATACTTTTTGCCACTATTATACTCTATATCAACCATATTTAAACTCATACTATCACTTTATCTAATCAATCCAAAGGTACACAACGTCCCTTCTCATTACTATACGTTTAATCTGTTTTGCATAATATTTTACATCACTCTCGTACTTAACCAATTGATTAGAAATGTACAAGTGTTCAAATTGCAGATTAGCATCTAAAGCCTATTGTCGAAACACAGAACTGTTACACAGTCCAAGGTCGCAGATGCTAAAATACAGAGCCGTTACACAGTCCAGAGCTGCAGATGCTGAAACACGAAGCTATTACACAGTCCAGAGTCACAGAAGCTGAAACAAAGAGCTGTTACACAGTCCAGAGCTGCAGATGCGGAAACACAGAGGAAACTGCTAGGACCGACGTTGCTGAAACACAAGGAAGCCATTACAGTTAGCGGTCAACAAACACCAACCGTTGCTCCTACATAAGAATGCCGACACAGTCAAGAGCGCAATTCACGTGGCTGAAATAGCCCATGAATTGCGATGGCGAAACAACAATCAACAACGACGAGAAAAAGTTGTTACTACAGCTGTAACAGCAATACCTCTTTCAGCACCTGAAATAGTATTCTATTGCGCAGGACTAGGACATCCTATTCTGGTTTAGAAAGTAGATCCGACCAAATATAGGACTCAAATATGCACTGTGGTTTTTGATCAATTGTATCGAAGGGGTTCCCTCTTTAAATAAGAGGAAATCATCATTCGAGGAATCCAAGTTTTTATGTATTGAAAAGCTTCAGAGAGAGGGATGTACTTCATTTTCTCAGACTGTAATATGATATTTTGACAGATGAATAAAAGACTGTTTTGAGTATCCTTCTCTATATTTTTCGTTCCAGGGGGATCTTGTGAGAAGGGAGGGCCCACCTTCATCACAAGATTCACCCGTTAGTTTTAGAAGTGTGTTAGTACAATTTTTGTTTATGATTTGAGTAAACTTTTGTTTGCTGAAACACTACTCTTAATGAATTTCTCTTTGCTGAAACACTATTGAACTCTGTCTTAGTTTATTGAATGAAATTCGTAATTCTTTTTATTAGCAATCTTGTGTGATGATTTTATGAGGTTAGCCAGATATTGGGTTAAGGGTTCCTGCTCAGAAAGGAAGGGATCAGAACATCCTGTTCTCTGTAGGTTTTACTTCTGCGACTATGCTAACCAGAGACTGGGTTAAGGGTTCCTGCTCAGAAAGGAAGGAATCAGAATATCCTGTCCTGTTTAGATTTCAATTACCTCTGCAAGTGTGCTAGCCAGAAACTGGGTTAAGGGTTCCTTCTTAGAAAGGAAGGAATCAGAATATCCTATTCTCTGTAGATTTCAATTACTTCTGCAAGTGTGCTAGCCAGAGATTGGGTTAAGGGTTCCTTCTCAGAAAGGAAGTAATCAGAACATCCTGTTCTCTTTAGATTTCAATTACCTCTGCAAGTGTGCTAGCCAGAAACTGGGTTAAGGGTTCCTGCTCAGAAAGGAAGGAATTAGAACATCCTATTCTCTGTAGACCTCCATTATTTCTACATGTGTGCTAGCCAGAAACTGGGTTAAGGGTTCCTGCTTAGAAAGGAAGGAATCAGACTATCCTGTTCTCTGTAGATCTCAATTATCTTTCACAAGTGTGCTAATCAGAAATAGGGCTAAAAGTTCCTGCTTAGAAAGGAAGGAATTAGATGGCCTTGTTCTCTATTAGATAGAGTTAATTTTCTCTACATTACTATTTTCATGAAAGAGTGTTAATCAGAAACAAGCACTGAAGTCTCTGTTTGAGGATAAAGGGTCATGTTCTCTGGTTGCAGAATAGCTGTTCTTTCCTGTTCCAAGTGTTGTTTTTAAATGTAATCTAGGATTCTTTAGATTAATATTTAAAATCTACAATAGGTAGGTGGCTTTCCTGTGATTTAAATCAGAACTTCAATTCATGCAAGGCAAGCGTGATTAGTATAGTTTCTTTTACTACAACTATAAGTTGCTTTTGGAATTGAGCATATATAGTGCGTGGTTATCTTTGAAATAACAAGACTTCCCTGGGTTGATAATTTATGTATCACTTGGTTGTTTGAGTCAATTAAGCAATTATAGTGACCAACATGTGGCAGGATAATTACACAATCCAAATGGTAAGACCCTATAGGCATAGGTTCCCCAAGGACAAGTAAAGGTAGTCTTGTCGTGATCCTCGGGTGCTATGAGAATTTGATTGTACCCGCTATATCCATCTAAAAAGGAGAAATATTTATTTCCTGACAGGGTATCCAAGACTTGGTCAATGAAAGGAAGAGGAAAATAATCCTTCAAAGTGGCCTTGTTAAGCTCTCAAAAATCAACACAAATTCTCCATTTACCAGTTAATTTAGTTGGAACCACTACAAGAAGGGATACCCATTTACTGTCGGAGATGGGGTAAATAAATCCGACATTCAATAACTTTTGTATCTCCTCTTTTACTATATCTTCGAGTGTCAGGTTCATCCTTCTCTAGGGTTTCCTAACAGGTGTTACTTTCCCTTGGGTATATATGTAATGAATGCATGTGTCAGGGTGTATACTCTTCATGTCAGTGTATTCCTAGGTGAATTCCCCTTATTGTTCTGTAAGGACACTTAATAACTTATTTTGTCGGTCTGCATCTAGCCTAAAATTTATATGTAGAAATTTCCTTGGGCTAATCTCGTAGGGCATGGTGTAAAATGTGGTAGACTCATATATCTCGAAGATAAAGGATGTCGAAGACAAAATTGATGGGTTCAACTATTCCTGAAATTATTCCCTAAACATGTACTCAAATTGGGGAAAAGATTGTGGAAAATCAACACATGTGATAGCAGAGATAAACTAGTTTACCACATTTTCCATTGTGTTCTCCTAAAGTGCCTAGGAATGATCACTTGGAAACATGGGATATTCCCATCCCTCATTCTCGTATGGACATTCAAGCCACCATAGATTCTCCATGATAGGTTGAGCTGGTGTATATATGGTGAGCTTCTCTATAGAGATTCCATTTGAGATGGTCATTTCTCCCTCTCTACAACCAATAAATGCATTGGTTGTGGCTAACCAAGGTCTTCCCAAAATAACGAGATGCCCTTTGGTAGGATCCTTTGAGTGAATGACTAGCAATTCTACTGGGTATTCCCATGAGTCTAAGGTAACTATGATATCATCCAATATTCCTTTAGGTATAACCCTTGTCTTATCTGCTAATTCCAAAATAGTTGGGGTAGGTCTAAGGGAGGTTTTAGCTGTAACTCCTCCAAGGTAGTAATGGTAATAACATTGATGGTTTCCCCTAGGTCTATGAGAGTGTTTTTGATGGAAAAAGCATTAATGGTTATGGTCAATATGGGGTTCCCTAGGTTCCCATATTTTGCGACCTTAGGCTGCTCTGATATGTACTCAGAAAGTTCTCATATCAAATGTAATTTTGGAGGATCATTTTGCTTACTTTCAGGCTTCTTAATACACAATTATTTGACCACCTTACTATAGATTGGAGTGTACTTAATGGCTTGTAGAAAGGGAATTTTGAAAAAGATATTCTTCAATTCATTCAATATGTCAAATTCCGATCGGGTGGTAGGTTTCTTGATCACTAATCTTTCTGGATAAGGAGGGGCCTTCATAATTTGTGAAGGTTCATTTTGGGGAAGCTTGGGTTCTTGGTCCTTAGGGATGATAACATATTCCCATATAGTGTCATCTGTGGGTTGTTTGGGGGTTTCCTCTTCTTCTTCTTCTTCTCAGATGACTACTGAAGACCTCTTCCTGTCGAGAAATTTTCTCGACCTTAGTTGAATCTCCTGCAATAGAACAAGAGAAATAACTTACGCCCGGAAGGCTTGCATCTCAACATTATGAAGATGTTGAGTGGGATTATTATTAGTATTGGGCGCTGGATGTGCTGGTAGTAATTTTGGTATTGGAGAGCTTGCATTATGGTATTGTTGTGGCTGTTGTGGAATAGGAGGTAAAGGTGGTGGAAAAACCCCTGGCAGAAGCTGCAGGATGTTTGGTGAAAACTGAGGGTAAGGATGGTTGGGCATAGGGACAGGTGGAGCTTAAGGGTTCCCTTGGTTATGCCATCATCTCCATCCTTGAATCCAAGGATGGTGATACTGTGTAGACCATTGTTTCCAACTTTGTGAGTTCCACTGTTGTGGTTGTTGATAATAGGGTGGAACTTGAGGCTGTAGATCCAGGTATGTAGGTTGATTCCTAGGCTACCATGGCCTCCTAGGTGCATAAGAGGACTCCCCAGGATCCCTCCTTCTATAGATGGCTAACAAACCGAGAAATTATAGACATTTTTCAATTGAGTGTTCCTTTGTGCAGAAGCCACAAACTGAAATGTTATCTAATGGGCATTCCCTTGAGGAATGCTTCCTCCTGCATCTTGGGCAAAATGTGCTCATTGTTGCATTTTCCTCCTCCCGTTTCTTTTTAATATTTAGGGTATCTAGCCGGGAACCTATTTTGCTTAAGATATATGTTTTGAAGTTCTCTAAAAGGTTCCCTTTCTCGACTCTTGTGATACCACCTGAACTAACGGGTTTTAAGTTTCTACTATTAGGATCTCGAACATTCTTCCTTGTTTTAGCTCTACTTCTTGATTAATTCGTACACATTTCACAGATTTCGGTAAATGGTTTATGGGAGATGTCACCTGATGCCATCAAGTTAATTATCTCTAGGTATTCTTTTGAAATCCATTTAAGGAAAAGATCCCTGATTGCATCATCTAGAAGGTCATGGTACTTCGATTTCTATGAGATATAAGAAAATCGTTCCATATAATCCTCAAGATTCTCATCTTCTAACTGTTGGATTTTGAAAATATCATTATGATAATCCTTGGACTTGCAGTAGTCTTGGTATTTCTTAATAAATGTATCTTTCATGGCTTCCAATATCTAATACTAGACTCTCCCAACCCCATGAACCATCTTAGTGTAGAGTCCTTGAGGGTGGAAGGAAAGAGTTTTAGTTTCTGGGCATATTGTAAGTAGTTGTAGCTTCTACACAAGATGTCGAAATAAAATAGGAAGGTATCTAGGTCTTCACTTCTTTTATCGTAAAAGGTGGGTAGTGCCGAGAGGGGAATGTTTTTCATATTGAAATTTTGTGTGGTGTCCAAAATTGGAAACCCAAAGGTGGTTTCGGTTTGGTTTCCAGCTTCTTCTCCCTCCTCGTGTCTTACATGGTTACGATCCTCCTGATCATCCATACTGGTTTGGTTTCCAAAAAGAGAGTACCTAGATGGTTTTATCCTTGAAGATAACAAAGTATCCCAAGGTGATTTTCTAAGAAAGGTATCCCTTTGATGGGAAGGTCTTCCTATTGCTTGGATGTCTGGGACTCTACTCGAGGCAGTTTAGACTATTGGTGCCAAAGTTTCTGTTTCCACTTGAGAAACAATTATATGGGTTGAACTACCAAACAAAGTATTTACCTATTTAGGGTCTATGATGTCTACAAATTTAGGGTCTCCTGATGGTGGTGAAAAAACAAAGGTTGTGTTGGTTGGTTCTACGGAAGGATCGAGTGGTCTTGCCTCCTGTCCTAGTATTATTGATGCTTCAATTTTCTATTCTATAGTGCTCTCTGTTTTAGTCTCTTAAATCACTTCTTTAGCTCTTTGGGTTGAGCTAGCCCCTACTTTTCAGTATCGGTCTGTAGAGTTTATGAGTGGAGTGTTCCTTCCCCCAAAAGGGTTGGAAGGAACCATGGTCAAAGAGTTTGGTTTGGTTTTAATGTATCTTCCCTTTGGGTCCCTAGGTTTGTTCATGAAAGAAAACAAAAAAAAAAACTACCATTGGGTTTGGGGGAACCTGCTATAATAGATGCGTAGGTTATTACCTCTTGTCTTAAAGTTCCCCCACCACCAAACTAATGCTAAGGTTCATAAATGATCTAATTCCTAACTATTTCCCACCTTGAGACAACTCCCCGACAATGATGCCAAAAATGATGGGTATTCTATATGCACTAAATCCTTCAATTAAATTGTCCACCCAAGGTAAGTAAACTTAGAGTTGTAGCACTGTATGTGCCAATGCAGAAAATTTAGAGGAAGTATGATCTAATTAAGGAGATGGTCTAACTAAGGGTTAATCCACTCAAGCAAAGAGTAGCAATTAACAAATCCTATTAAATATCTTGAACTATTTACCCTAAGCAGCTTTAAACAATGGATCAATGGATTATTCCTAAAGAAGCATATCAAAACCCTACTTTGAACAAGTTAAACTATTTAATCTAATGAGAAACAACAAGTAAATTACTTTGACCTTTTATCTTTAATCAAATAAGCAATCAAACAACTAACCTATCAAAACTTATGCAGCAAGTAAACTCATCAAAACTATTCAGCAAGTAAACTCATCAAAACTATTCAACAAGTAAACTCTATTCTTAAGACAAAAACTCATAATCATCTCTAATTTGCAAAGAATAAATATTAAACTACTTAATCAAAAGCATCATGACAATAGTCATAAAATAATAAAAAACTATTCTTAATCTGCAATAACAAGAAACTCAAAGATGATGATTATGTCTTCGGTGCCTAATAAAATCACGACGACATCTGATGATTAGTGATAATTCAAGAAGAATTAATTCAATATTGACTTCTATGGAGAAATGAAAAGTGTGAATCAAGCAATCTAATGAAATATTTTCCATCATAGAGGAAACATTAAATATCCTGAAAATCCATGTGATCTCTCAATTTCGTGCATCAATCATCGATGATAAGAAAAACACTCTTATACTTAATTCAAATGCACTCTTATGCTAACTCAAGTAAATTCACAAGGCTATAAACTTATGGTTAAAAACTTAATTCAAATTCAAACTTCTAATTAAAATCACATCTCGAATATAAAACTGATATTTCATAAATTAAACTGAGCTAATCCTATTATTATAAACTCAGAATTCAAACTAGAATGCTTGTAAAAACATAATCCAAAACCTACTTCTATTCTAACACACTAAAAAAATATTTGATAAACAAAATAGATTCATGTAATTATTGATCCATCGAAACTTGCAAAAGAAGCTATGCCTTAAACTAATACTCTATTCTAAATACTACTCTATTTCAATCTGCAGATATCAATTTAAATTTTAACATGCCAAATAAGTTATTAACTTGCAAGCCAATCACTAAGAAATAAAAGACACATCATAATAGATAACTATCTCCTACAAGCAACCTGCAAAAGAGGAATTAGACAATTAAATGATGAACAACAAATCCAGTGTTTAAAATGACAAAATACATATAACAGGGAAATGAAGTAAATTATAGCTACACAACTGAAATAAACAATCTACCTATATAAGTATTCACCTAGACCACTAGTGGGTCCCCCAACAGGTTGTGTCTACTCCTCAATAGAAAATCACAAGCTCAATCAACATAGTTCTGTCATTAAATTAAAAAAACACAGCCTAATCACAAGTTTGCAGAGATGTCTCAATTACACAATAAAAATCTTCATAAAATTCATGTCCTTGGTCTGGCCACTACTGGTGGTATTTATAATGATTACAATTCGAGAAGTCAACCATTGGAAGGGTCGACCTCCTCTAAAAATGGTAAATCCCATTAAATGAGCTCTAATAGCCTTTGGCTTCTAGAAATTGAATGAGCCACTTAGCGATCAGTATAAATGCTTAATTTGAGATGTCAAGAGCTCAGTAGCTGGAGGCAACGAGGGGGCACAAAACTAAGGTCATCGATTTTCCCAGCACAGGGTGCCAATACGCCAACGACCAACTTGCCTACACTCCAAGTGCTAGATCACGTGCCAAATGCAGTGTCAGATGAAGTATCAGATCGGGTGCTGGATGAAGTGCCAAATGAGCTACCAGATGGAAAATTGCATTTTGAATTCACCCTATGACACAAAAATCACACATTAGATCCTCATAATCATCAAATTGAACTGAATCTAACTCAAAACCAATTCAAAACATCAATTGTGCATACCTGTTATAAAACCATGATGGAGTGATACAAAATCCTTCGAAAATTTCTTCAAAATGGTTAATAACACATATAATACCGGTACAAAAAGAATTCAATCATCATCACAAAACAATCAAAACACGATCCCAACACCGATCCAGTTCCAGAGTGTTGGATTGCTACAATATGGTTCACATTCACTTGCTCTAGTTCAAGAGAAGATTCATAAATGAAAACATTGTTAGTGAGTTCACCCAATGGAAGATCAATGTTTGATATTCATCCTTGTGAGATTTGTGGACAACACAATCATCATTCAAAAATATGTTCTAACAACAAGAAATATGAAAGAGTAAAGAACCACTATGAGTGGATGACTTCTTGGCAATGGTCATCAATAGTTAAAAATATATCACAGTCATACCGACAAGTCCATTCTCGAGTATTGATTCATCTTGCAATGGAAGGATTTTCATCTTCTCACCTTGTATATGATAGGGGGGAACAACATCAACGATTGAGAGTCAGGATTCAAGTTTTGAATTCTTAACAATCGAGCAGTAACAAGTGAGAGTTATAAGCGAGCATGATTGGTTTGTGGTTTTCCTTAAACAACCACTTAGTGGAAGACTTACAACTTCTGCCAGACAATGGTTTGAGGTTTTCCTTAAACCTGCACTTGGTAGAAAACTTTCAACTTATACTACATAACAGTTTATGGTCATATGTAAACCATCATTTGATAACACTTCCAATTAGTGGGAGACATTAGCTTCAACTTCTAGATAACTTAGGAAATGTTCTGGGAACCATTGATCCTAGATAAAGGTTCCAAAGTTTGTGGTCATCCTTAAACCACCATATTATTTCATGGTCTTCCTTAAACCACCTCCACTAATTGGTAGAAGACATCATATTTTTCTATACATTTGGTTTGTGGTCATCCCAAAACCACCAAATTTAGGGAGCACATTAAGCCATCAATAGCTACACACTTCCAGGTTTCAACTATCCACTTTTAGATATCATCTCTCACCTTAGACTCACATACACCCCTTTTGATGAAGTGGGGTAATGTTGGAAACATAATCCATTAGGGTTATGAACTTGAGGAAATATGAAGAGTCAAGTTATTGTAATCATCATAGGGATTCCAAGAGACCTTGGAAGATGAATCCAATTGTCATTTACATGTATTTATATCTATATCATATTAATTATAAATACACCTTCATGCTTATATATTTCCATGTCTCCAACATGCACAACTCTTGTCCTCACACTTCCATACATCACCAAAACTTTTTTCTTGGAATGTGATGCATTAGGGAAAGGAATTGGGGTAGTCCTCATGCAAGATGACCGCCCATTGGATTTCACTAGAAAACAACTATCATAGTGACATTTGGGCCAATCAACCTATGAAAAAGAAATGTTGGCTATTTTGGATGTAGTGTATTTCTAGCATCCTTATCTATTAGGGAAATGCTTACAAATTAAAATTGATCATCATAGCCTTAAGTATTTTCTAGAACAAAAAATTCATCCCCGGAGCAAAAAACATGGGTGACCAAGATGTTTGGATATGATTATGAGATCATCTACAAAAAGGGAAAAGAAAATATGGTTACTGATGCTCTTTCAAGGAAATATGAATAAGAAGAGTCCCTCTTTTCCCTCTCATTCATTGTAGAAAAATGGCTTCAAGTTGTTTTCCAGGACTGGTTGCAAGACTCCAAACTTTTTAGCCTGAGAAAATTACAACGGGATCCTTAAGCTTCTCTAGGCTACTCTTGGCACAATGGACAACTTATCTACAAAGATCACATATATTTAAGAAAACAGTTGAACCTTAAATCCATGGTGTTCTCTGAGTTTCATGCTTCACCCATAATCGAGCATTCAGGGTTTAATAAAGGTTTTCATTAGTTAATAAGGCATATTTAATAATGTGAACAATTCTAATGTAATAAGACTTAATAGAAGCTTCCAATTCTAGAAAGATCTTCCTCTTGAATGTTATTTAGAAGATATAATTAGTATAAATAGGAGTAGAAGGAATGGGAAAGTTTGTCTTGAGTATTATTGTAATAGAGCATTGATCTGCTAGAGGTTCCCCCCTTAAAGAGGCAAGTGAACATTGTGTCGGTTGTGGAGCCTGATTATCTTCCATATCCAGAGGTCTTTGTTTTTCAGCTGTGTTTATACCCCATGAAGACTTTACACCCTAGAAGAATGTACACTCTTCCACATGAGGGAGTGCATAGGGGGGTTACCCCCTCTACGGGGTCCGAGGGCAAGCGGGCCCCCGACAAGGGTTCAGGGGCGAAGCCCCGGAAGGAAAAATTGTCTTGTAAATGTGTATTGTAATTTCATTGTAAATTTGGACCATTCATTATAATGTCGCAGATCTAACGGTAGAAATTATGTTAGGGTTTTTTTCCCTAGAAGGGAACCCTCTTTTATGAGGGAAATGTATTGCGGCTAACTATGATAACACATATTGTATTCTGAGATAGGATACTATGAGAGAACGAAGAGGAATTTACAATGGGTTTGTTGTAGGTTGTATCCCTTCGATTACTGGATAATTATAAAGGAAGAACCTAGCAATTTATTTGGTGGATGTAGCCCACACTGGGTGAACCACGTATATCTGTGTCTCTATTGTATTGTGTATCTTCTGTATTTTATTTCCGCATTTTATTTTATTTTATTTCTCTGCGATCCTTTTTTTATAACAACTGGTATCAGAGGGAAAGGCAACTCACAGGAAAAGAGGGTTCATGGTTCTAGTGGGAGAAATATCGTAAGATGGAAAGTTTAGGGTCGAAAAATTTAACAACCAAAACTACCAGTTATGGAAGATGCAAATGGAAGATTATTTATATCAGAAGGATCTATTCCTACCATTGGGCGGAATAGCAAAGAAGCCAACGGCTATGAAAGATGAAGAATGGGAGATTCTTGACAGAAAGGCTCTAGGAACGATACGACTGAGCCTGGAAACATCGGTGACTTTCAATATTTCGAAAGAAAAGACAACGAAGGGTATGATGGAGACATTGGATAAATTGTATGAAAAACCCTCGGCGTCCAATAAGGTATTTCTAATGAAGAGATTGTTTAATATGAAGATGTTAGAAGGTGGGTCTATTGCAGATCATTTAAATGAATTTAATATGGTTACTAATCAAATAAGTTTTGTAAAAGTGGACTTTGATCATGAGGTCAGGGCTCTTCTAATCTTGTGCTCATTGCCAGAAAGCTGAAATGGCTTGGTCATGGCTGTAAGTAACTCTGTCTTTGGTTCAAATAGTTTAAAATTTAATGATGTTGTTGGTGTTATCCCTAGGGAGGAAATGCGATGGAAAAGCAAAGGTGAGACATCAGGTAATGCATTGAACATGGAGAACAGGGGAAGACAAAAGGATAGAGTAAAGGGCTCGGAGAACCGCGAGAATTCTAGGAAGGGAAAATCCAAATCCAAAATTAGAAAGATAGAATGCTGGAATTGTGGGAAGAAAGGACATTTAAAGAAGCACTGTAGAGCTCCAAAGAAACAAAGAGATGGACAGCAGGAGAGAAATTAGGAAGCAAATGTAACAAGTGATGTGTTACAACATGCTTTGATTCTATCTGTAGATAATATTTATGAGTCTTGGGTGGTAGATTCAGGGGATTTATTTCATGCCACACCCAATAAGAAACATTTTCTAGATTATGTTCAAGGTGATTTTGGACAGGTTCATTTGGGTGATGATGCACCATGCAAAATTGTTGGAATGGGAAAGGTAAAAATAAAGAAAAGTAATGGAAACCAATGGTTGTTGAAAGAGGTAAGACATGTTCCAGATCTAAGGAAAATTCTTATTTCAAAAGGATAGTTGGAAAGTGAAGGTTGTATATCCATATTTATAGATAAGACGTGGAAGGTCATCAAAGGATCATTGGTGATAGCAAAAGGAGAGAAGGTAGGTACATTGTATTTATGTACTGGTAGTACTGACTCTTCTATCTCTTTAGCTTCTATAGGAGTGGATACAAAACTGTGGCATCATAGGCTTGGACACATGAGTGAGAAGGGGATGGAGATACTTCAAAAAAGAAATTTGTTGCCAGATCTTAAAAAAATTAATTTGGACTTCTGTGAGCATTGTGTTTATGGAAAACAGAAGAGAGTCGGATTTCTCAGAGTCGGAAAAGAAAAGAAGAGTGAAAGGTTAGATATTGTGCATATAGATGTATGGGGACCAACTCATGTATCATCTCTTGGTGACACTCATTACTATGTTACTTTTATTGATGATGAAACTAGAAAAACTTGGGTTTATTGCATTCGACAAAAATCTGATGTTTTTGATACTTTTAAGAAATGGAAAGCTTTGGTTGAGAATGAG
>JZKD02S1101244.1:1453771-1468122 GCA_000966675.3 Picea glauca | reverse complement strand
TCCTTCATTGTATTATTTATTGTTTACTGATTCTGGTGAACCAGAATGTTATGAAGAAGCAATGCAGGTAGACACCAAAAAGAAGTGGGAGCAAGGCATGAAGGAGGAAATGGATTCCTTGGTAAATAACCAGACTTGGGACTTGGTTTAGTTGCCTACAAGAAAAGGAACATTGCAGAATAAATGGGTTTACAAGTTGAAGGAAGAAGATGGAGGAGAAAAGCAGTACAAGGCTAGACTTGTTGTAAAGGGGTTTGCACAAAATAAAGGTATAGAATTTAATGAAATATTTTCTCCCGTTGTTAAAATGACTTCAATTAGGACTATTTTGAGTTTCGTGGCAGTAGAAGATTTGCATCTTGAAAAGTTAGATGTAAAAACAAATTTTCTCCATGGGGATTTTGAGGAAGAGATTTATATGCAGCAGCCACAGGGGTATGAGGTCAAATGGAAGGAGAATTTGGTATGCAGGTTGAAGAAGAGCTTGTATGGCCTAAAGCAAGCTCTAAGGTAGTGGTACTTGAAGTTTGATAGGTTTATGACACAATAGGGTTATAGTAGATGTCATTCTGATCACTGTGTTTATTTTAAAAAGATAGAAAATGGAAGCTATATTATCTTGCTATTATATGTAGATGACATGCTTGTTGCAGGGTCTAATATGCAACATGTAAATGTGCTCAAGAAGAAATTATCTAACTCATTTGGGATGAAGTATTTGGGTGCTGCAAAGAAAATCCTTGGTATGAGAATAACAAGAGATAGGAAAAATCACAAATTGACATTGTCTCAGGGTGAGTACATAGAGAAGGTGTTGGAGAGGTTTAGAATGAAGAATGAAAAACCAGTTAGTACACCTTTGGCCATCCATTTCAAATTAACCAAGGAAATGTGTCCCAAGACACATGAGGATATAGAATACATGTCCAGGGTCCCTTATTCATCAGCAATTGGCAGCTTGATGTATACGATGGTTTGTACAAGACCAAATATTCCACATGCAGTGGGAGTTATGAGTAGGTATATGAACAATCTAGGTAAAGAAAATTGGGAGACAATAAAGTGGATTCTCATGTATTTGAGAGGTACTACTACTCATGAATTATGTTTTGGAGGTTCAAACACTTTTCTACAGGGATATGTTGATTCAGATATGGCAGCTGATAAAGATAGCAGGAAGATCACCATAGGGTATGTTTTTAGTATAGGTGGAACAATAGTAAGTTGGATTTTGAAACTGCAAAAGGTTGTTGCACTTTCAAAAACAGAAGCAGAGTATGTTGCTTCTATAGAGGCTAGCAAAGAAATGACTTGGTTATAGAGGTTTATAGAGGAATTGGGAAAGAAGCAGGAGAACAACAGGTTGTACTGTGACAGTGTGAGTGCCATTAATCTTGAAAAGAATTCAGCCTTACATTTGAAGACTAAGAATATACAGCTGAGGTACCATTTCATATGATCCGTCTTAGAAGATGGAGATTTGAAGTTTGAAAAGATACACACTAGCCAAAATCCTACAGACATGTTAACAAAGGGAGTAACCAGGGAGAAACTGAATTCTTGCTTAGCTTCAGTTGGTATTCATGCATGAAGTTGAAGATGAGAATTTTTTCAGGTCCAAGAAGGTTCATAGTCCAACATATACAACAGTGGTGGAGTTGTTGAGATCAGTCTCCAAGTGGGAAATTGTTGGTTGTGGAGCTTGATTATCTTCCATATTCAGAGGTCTTTGTTTTTCAACCGTGTTTATACCCCATGAAGACTTTACACCCTAGAAGAATGTGCACTCTTCCATGTGGGGGAGTGTAGAGGGGGGTTACCCCCTCTGCGGGGTCCAGGGGAAAGCGGGTCCCTATAGGAAAAATTGTCTTGTAAATGTATATTGTAATTTCATTGTAAATCTGGACCGTTCATTATAAGGTCACAGATCTAACGGTAGAAATTATGTTAGGTATTTTTTCCCTAGAAGGAAACCCTCTTTTATGAGGGAAATGTATTGCGGCTAAGTATGATAGCGAATATTGTATTCTGAGATAGGAGACTGTGAGAGAACGAAGAGGAAGTTACAACGGGTTTGTTGTAGGTTGTATCCCTTTGATTGCTAAATAATTATAAAGGAAGGACCTGGAAATTTCTTTGGTGGACGTAGCCCACACTGGGTGAACCATGTATATCTGTGTCTCTATTATATTGTGTATCTTCTGTATTGTATTTCCACATTCATTTTATTTTATTTCTTCGTGATCTGTTTTTCTAACACATTGTTTTCATTAAATAAAGGTATTATTGTTGGTGTTCTTATTGTCATTATTGATTAAGGGATTTTATCCCCTGTGATCGTGGGTCATAATCACAACAAAGAAATACCAAGTGAAAGAGATGGATATCTCCCCTCAAACACGAACACACAAAGGCTAAAGAAAACAACTACTTAATTAGGAGTAGGTAGGGATATAGGAGAGATAAGGAGAGCACCTTATTCTCCCATTTGGTGTCAATCCCAAGCTCTGATCGATCGAAGAGCTCCCGGTCTTCCACTGGAACCAACTTGCATGAAAGACATAGAACAAGCACTGCTATGAAGGTAGTTATCTCATCAAATCATATACATGTTAGAAATAAAATTCAAAGTAAGTGTATATATAACATATGATGAAGACCATAAAGGAGGGAAAACAAAATCTTTAGTACTAGTAAGAGGAAAATTTACAACTTTGTCCTACTTGTGGAACCGTCTTGAAGCCAACTATCTGGCTTCCTCTAGGAATCCTCAAGCATCAACTCAACCAAAGAAAAATTACTTCAACGACTCAGATAGAGATAAGGAGACATTATATAGTCATATAAACTGAGAAAGAAGTGTTGAAAAAGGAGTTTCTAGACAGGAGGATGTGTTACTCAGATAATTATAGGGAAGGGAGGGTTTCTAGATGCTGGCAGCATAAATTTGCATGAAAGGACCTGACCTCTCCTTATCCCTCAATGATTTTTTTATATCACCCCAAAGAGGTTTGGGGAGTTGGATTATGTTAAATACGGGCAAGGGTCCTTGGGTAACGAGTCCACCCGAAAACACAAGAATTTTTTTTTTTCACAAAATTTGAGGGCATCCGTGGGTTGCAATGTGGTAAAGCATGGATGTCCGTGTGTTGCACTAGGCAAACCCACACATATTCTCTTAGGGAATGTTTTAAAGTAATTTGGAGAGGTCCTTTCGGGGAAAAGTCTAGCAAGCAGTAGGAAAGGGTTAGGCCATGGCACAAAATCACAAGTGTGGAATTTTGTGCTATAACAAATGCCCCCTAATGTGTGAGGTCAGAAGGGAAAAATGATGGATGAAATACATTATGAAATTTGAGAGGTGAGGATGTATTAAAGAATCCATGGAGGTTCCTAAACAAATGATCCAAAAACAATAACCATCAACATGGAGCAAGCAAAAGTTTTGTTTCCCAATAGAGCATACCCATGCTTAGGAGTGACATAAGCATGGCCACCAAAGAAAATACACTTTGGATCCATGGAATATAGAAAATAAAGCTAAATCCCATGGCCACAAATAGTAAATAGTGGATCCATGTGATATAGATAAAGTAGAAAGCATGGCCATGAAGAATACATAGTGGATCCATGTTAAAGTGGATCATAGCCACGAATAGATACACAGTGGAGCTATGTCTCAAAATCAACAATAGAGGATAATTGGGACTAAATAAATGAACGATATGATCCTTTGTGAGTAAAAATCTATGATGTGGCACCATATGAGTCAGGAAGGATCACAAAATATGTTATTCTCATACTTCACCCAAAGTCTTCACTATGATCCATTATGGTACAAGTCTACACTATGTGAATAAATGAGTCGAAGTTGAACACAGTGAGACATTGTTTGATTGTCGATCATTGAGGTATACCGTTAACAAACGTGAGACAACCCATAGATAATGATAATGGGATTCAAGGTACCATGGTACTATCTAACAAGTGTGAATGGATGAGATGGTGTCGAACACCTAGTAGAAACTATCGAGAAGGGGACATTGAGGTATTCCCACTATCAATAGTGAGGGAACCTTCCACTAATGACTGCAAGCCCCAAGGTACCAAAATATAACTCTAGATCCATCTCCCAGAGAAATATGTGTCGAAGTCGATGGGAGGGAAACCGCTGGAAGGAAATAATTAAGGCATCCTCCATCATCCAACATGAGGGGTGGCGGAAGGCTAAATATTTGGAAGAGATCGGATGAAGAGAACTGATACTCATGATGATGACATTGAATTGGGAAGGTCGATTTGTGAGGTCACAGGCTAACTGCATAATGGCCAACACAGGTTGAAAACTTTCCCTTGTACACAAGCATGACATATTATGTGACTCAAGAAGCATGACCACAAGTTGGGATACATGTGTGACACGGGAGGCATAAAATAATTCTCCATATAGTTGGAAGAATAATCAATCGGGGGAGAAAAAAATCAATGTGATAAAAAGTCTCCTAAAGCCATACTAACCCAAATGATGAGATACTAACTCAATATTGTTCTTTGTTCAAGGGAGATAAGACTGCTGCCAATAAAAGAGATATATGTTTTCCCATTCTTTTTCTTTTTTTTTGTCTTTTTCATGTTATAAAAGCCTAAAAAGGAATAAAAGAATGCCTATTGGAAAGTGGATGAAACGAGTGTCACGGGAAAGAAAACTAGTTCCAGAGTGTAAGGAACATACCTATCCTTAATGCAAAGAAGCATGTGTAGGATAAGGATACTCGGGGGATGTTCCCTCCAGGGATAAGGTATCAAGTCACAAAGGAATAAAATGCAAGGCTGGGAACTGATAGGAATGCATGGGTGAGTGGTTCAACGAGATCATGTTGAAGCCGACATGAGGCCTAAAAGTGCGAGAAATAAATATGTAGAAGTTACGACTCAACTTTGGAAAATACAATTCTCCATAATGGTATTTTTTGTAAGTTTAGTCTCCAAGGCTCGAAAAAGAATAAAATCATACCAACGAGAACTCTTCTGGTCACTGGGACCAAAGCATTCCTTTTTTGTACATAGTCCAGTAGGTCTGAAATTTTTTTAAACTTATACTGAAAGGACGCCTCTTCAAAAACTTTTTAACGAGTGTGACAGAGACAATATCACTCAACTATCTTTTCATATTTAAAGAGTCTGAAAAAAGCTTAACTATGGACTCTCTCGTCCTTTTTCGTAAAGTTAGTCCCTTAAGCACGAAAAAGTATAAAACACAATTGAAAACTCTTATAGCCAGTAGACTAGAGTATGCCTTTTTCGTAAGTAGTCTTTCCCAGTCTGAAAAAGGGGTAAACTTACATTGGAAATATGTTCCTTCAGGTCCATTAACGAGTGTACAAGGAACAATGTCACTCGACATTATTTGCAATTTTAAGGAGTCTGCAAATAACTTAACTATGGACTCCACAAGATAGGGGTTGGTCCTATGGGAAAAGGGCCAGAATGAGAGAGATTAAAAAGCATGAAGTTCAAACAAAAAGTCATTGCGAGACTAAACCAAGACCCCCAACCTTAAGATAAACTTGCAGCATGAGCGCCAGAAAAAAAAAAAAAAAGGATTTTATACTAGAGTGCCCATGGAAAGTAGGCTCTACCATCAATATAACGATGATTTGAAGAAGAGAGAAAGGTTTCATTTCTCATTAATGGGGTTAAACCTAGGTTTAAATGGTAAAGGTAACTGATAATGAAAATCTTGAGTGGAAATGCACCCTAGCCTAAATGGAAATTAAAAACACATTACCTGCCCAGAGTCTCGTAAAAGACTCGGCCAATCGTTGATAAGTGTACTGGAGAAAAAGTCCTAAGACCTGAAAAAGTGACGATAATGCTACAAAAAATTTGCCATTAGTTGAAAAATTGGAGAAAAATAGGAAACTTTAGGAAGTGGGTTTTCAAAATTTTAACAATTTTTTTGATAATTACCCAATTACTATTCTATTTTTACCATTTCACCCAAAACAATTACCAAATTGACCAAAATCCTTGCAGGGAAAAATCGTGAAAACGCGAAGCTTGGAGCAAATCCACCACTTGCCACCTACAACAAGTAAGTAAATCATCCTAGTCTTGCATTTCAATTCCTTATTTATTCCATTTTTCAAAAATTTGAGCTTAACGTTGGTTTTAAAAATTTGTATCTGTGCATCTGTGGGATGCCTTAAGGAAACCTGTGGATGTCCGCAACTGGTGGAAACACTAGTCACAGATATCCATGAATGTTCTAAAGAAAAGGTGCAGATGCGTAGAAAGGAATTTGAAAAATAAAAACGAACTCAAAATTCTTTGGAAAAATGACAGGGTGTTCATGCTATGGAGAGAATGTGAACATGAGGAAGTGGATCGAGCAGTGTTTGATAATGATGATGCCAAGCAAGCCATGCATGCTTGTGGCATGCACAAATTCTTTCAATTTGGAGGCATGAGAGACCAAAGGAGGTTACTTAATATCCTAATTGGATACTGGAACCCGGATGTAGAGACATTTATGCTTTCCAGATAGTTTGTGACCATCACGGTCGAAGATATTTACTTCATTACCAGCTTATCGAGGAGAGGGAAAGTACCAAACCTCCAATATCGAGGAGGCAATGAGAGCATCAGTGATTTTATCAATGAGTATTACATTGCTAGCACCGAGAAGAGTGGCTTGCAATTGCCAATTAAAAAAATAACCAACTTGAGCCTCCAGGTCATCCTATTCACCTTGGTTCGGATCGTGGGATCCAAATATTTACACTTGACATCATGGGCATAAATGCATTATGGGGTTGAATTCCTACACCCTATGATGTATGACTGGAGTACCACTATGCTAAATAACATGAAGACCCAACTGACAGATTGTAAGCTTGGGAAAGCAAAGAACTTTTGCTTCAGTAGCATCCTGATTCCTATGTACATTTTTCTTGGAGCGGGTGCCCATGATGAGCCCGCATACACAAATACAAGGACACTTGCGACCATGGCCATCCATGGTCCATTGGATTGAGCTCATAGCTCATTTATGAGCTAGAAATATGTCCAACCCATTCGACAACGACTTCTTCGATTGGTGGGAGCGACAAACGCCCTTTATCGAGGATTAACCATATGCGGGTATTGACTTCACCAATGATCTGAATGTCATCATCCCTGCCAAAGACGAGCTTCAAGACATAGGTAACCTTTAATTTTGTGTTAATATATATATATATATATATATATATATTAATTTATTTATTTTTAGAAAATTATCTTTTTGCGAGATCCAAAATATTGACAAGTACTTTTCTTTCTATGCAGACAAAGCACCCATGAGACCGGCCAATGTCCCACGACATAGTCGACGTGATCCGGATTATTTTCGGCACGAAATGAGATTGGAGATATAATAAAGAAATGCACAGAGATATTGCAGATATTCAATAATATAATAGAAATTTATCAGAGATGCAACCATAAACACAGAGATACAGTAATACACGATTTCTATTAATGAAATAAATGTACAAAGACTGTAAAAATACAGAGTGAAAGACTCGTTAGAATGGTGGTAGCTTATCTCTGAGAAGAGATGTGACGGCTACTCGCATTCACAAGAAGATGATTACAATGAGGCTCTGAAGGACCTTTTACAATAAATGGGAATGCCAAAATTCCTAGACATCCATAAACCTAACCCTAGGAGATGAAGCGCCAAAAGTCATGTGGGCCCCGTTTGGGTAAGTGAGTACATCAACTTCTCAGGGTCGTAACTTTTGCATATGATCTTCGTTTTAGGCGTGTGATAGCTCATTGGAAAGGTATCATCGAGGAGATTCATTTTTGGGGCTCAATTATTCCTTTGACTATCATTGAGAACCTCGATCTTGAAAAACCTTCATTTGGACCCTCAAAATGGCCCCGGAAGTTAAAACCTGCTAAAAATAGTAAATTGCCAAAATTGCAAAACTGTTTTGAGCCATTTGGAAAAGGTGGGTGGCCACTGATATCCACCTGGATCACGACGAAGAAGAGAGGATGTAGGATCGAGTGACAATGCAGCCATGACTTTGTGTAGCGTGGGATGAAACTTTGAGGCTCTCATGCACAATGTACCTACAACGACTATTGATGACCTCCCCGTCGACATGCAGTGACATGTCATAGGAGTACCTAGGCCATGGGTCTGACTGTTCCGACATTTGTCCAACACCGTAGTGTGTTATGATAGGGTGCACCGGCCTCAAGCCTATACATACTATGTGCTCATAGCACCATTTTATACTTGTATACCATTATATGAATTTTGGGGGCTAGGGGGGCCTGTACTTTGTACTTTGATGGACCTCATTTTGATATATATATATATATATATTATTTTTTTGTGCGTTATATGCATTTTATCTTTACTTGAAAAAACATATATACATCATGTGTCCATGTGTGATTTACTTTATTGATGATATACATGCCAATCTAACACATAATTAGCATAATCATCAACTAACCCATTGGCTCTTCTAGGAACATGCTAGTAAGTAATAAACTCAAAAGAACGTTCTAGAAGACATATCCTAAGGAAAAATCATAATAACACCGGATCTCAAACTTTATATACACCATTTAACTATGAAACTATCAATTGTGAATCCATGACCACTTAAAGGCGATAAATATCGTGAGACAATGCATCTCATAAAATCTTAATGACAACGCTATATTTATTAACATTGTTAGTAGTTTCCCTGAGATACACACCTCCAGTGGACACTAACTGCCTAGAAGGAGAATAAATCACCCAAGCCGTGGATGCTAGGTGTCAAGTATGGCGAATGGCGTCATTAGAGAATCCAAAGTAAATCAACGATTCCTCGGGCATATGCAACATAAAAGAAGCACATCAATCACTAACGCAAAAAAAAAAAAAACCTAAAACGTAAACAAAGCTACGTACAATACAAACACTAAAATACAAGAGCATTAATGCTCCAACCATAAGGGATAAGCATAGTACTTCTTCAAGTAGATCCCATTTCTGAGCTTTGACAACATATTGCCTTCGAATTTAGTGAGCTCGTAGGATCCTTTCTCTAAAAATTGTCTCACAAAATAAGGTCCAAACCACATAGGGTTGAACTTTATTTCCCCCAAGAAAAACTTGTCCTATTCGTATACCAACACAAGATATCCCTTTGAGAACACCTTGGGATGGATAGACATATTGTACTGGGAATTGACTCATTTCTTATGCGCTTCGTTTGCTAAAGATGGATCTTCAAGTTTCTTGTTGAGATGTTCAAGATAAACTAGGTGTTCTTTGAGTTGAGTTGTGTTCGGAAGGAAATCTACTAACATTTTATGATCTAGGTGGATATCGGTGGCCACCCACCTTTTCCAACTGTCTCAAAATATTTTTCTGGCAATTTTGGTAATTTACTATTTTTAGCAGTTTTTAACTTTCGGGGCCATTTTGAGGCCCTAAACGACATTTTTGGGAAAACGGGTAGCAATGTGGAAGTTCCTTTGATATTTCCCCCAAAAAGAATCTCCTTGACGATACCTTTCCAATGGGCTATAATGCGCCCTAAACGAAGATCGTATGCAAAAGTTACGACCCCTGGAAGTTCATGTACTAACTTACCCAAACGGGGCCCACATGACTTTTGGCGCTTCATCTCCTAGAGTTATGTTTTTGGATGTCCAGGGTTTTTTCCATTCCTGTTTATTGTAAAAAGGCCTTCAAAGCCTCATTGTAATCATCTTCTTGCGAATGCAAGTAGTCGTCACATCTCTTCTTAGAGATAAGCTTCCACCATTCTAGCGAGTATTTCACTCTGTATTTTTACAGTCTCTGTACATTTCTTTCATTAATAGAAATCATGTATTACTGTATCTCTGTGTTTATGGTTGCATATCTGATACATTTCTATTATATTGTTGGATATCCACGATATCTCTATGAATTTGTTTATTATATCTCTGCTCTCATTTCGTGCCGAAAATAATCCGGATCAGTGGTATCAGAGCAGGCTGCTCTTGATCTTTTTTTCAGTGCATGTCCACGACAAGGTCCGAGTATAGAAATTTGGGTCTCGATCTTGTCTCTCTTGAAAAAAATCACTCTCGTACACCCAAGAAACCCTCAATGGCGGAAGAAAACAAAAACGATGGAGCAAACGATCCTATCAATCTGTTGCTTGAGCAAGCTCTCATGCGACAGAGGGACGAAATGATGGAGAATTTTTCCCACATCCTTCAACGCCTGTCGATAGTAGCAGATGCATTATCATCAAGTGGCCACTTTGGCGGCACCTCACCTTTCAAGGTATAATTTAATTTTGATATTCTTGTATTTGAAGGACAAATAGATGCAGAAGCCCTAGATAAATGGTAAAATCTATTAGAAGGTTATTTCTCTATTCATAATTTTTTCGACAGAGAAAAGATCACCTTCGCACTCCGTAAATCTCTCCCCCATGTCAAACATTGGCGGGAAACTTCCTGGGAGCAGAGTTCCATAGAGGAGTCTGGAATATATGGGGCCGAGCCCACTTGGGATTTTTTTGTGGATGCAGTAAAGGAACAATATTACCCTATTGGAAACTATGAGGATTAATACATGAGATGGACCACATTGCGGCAAGAGAGGGGCCAAGAAGTTCTGGATTTCACCAATATGTTCCATACCTTACGCACCAAGCTGGGTAACAAGGAATCTGAATGACATTTGGTTCTAAAATACCGCAGGGCTCTACACAGATAAATCCAAACTGAAATGGATTTTCTGGACATCTCATCACTCGACTCTGCTTATCGATATGTTGTTAAAATCGAGCAGAATTTTAAGTACCAGAACAAATAGGAGTTCGGATCTACAAATCTGCAACAACCAAAGTATGAGAAATACGAACCTAACAAATAGCTTCCTGAAAACTAGTCTAAGCCACAGGAAAATAAGGGTCACGAAAAGACGAAGAAGGACACCAGAAAATGGTGTGATTTCCACAAAATACCCTGGCACAACACCGATGAATGTCTCTCAAAATAGTCATTGGTGGTCGAGATCAAATATAAGGAGTCGAACCCTGATTCAGAATCTGATTATGAGAATACTGGTAAAAGACAGATCATCGACGCAGGCCCCACTGCTATTGTTGCGACCACAACAATTCAACCAAAAGAACCAACAAATCCCAAAGAGGGGGAGCACCTTTTTCGTTCACAGATGTGGGTGAATTGGACCCCGCTGCATTTTCTTGTTGATAGCGGAAGCCAGAAGAACCTCATCTCAGTAGAGGTCATTAAACAATTGGGATTTTTTACAACACCACACCCGCAGCCATACAACATCGAGTGGCTTTGCCATGGACGGGATCTTCGTGTCAGCCAGCAGTGTCGATTGTCATATGGCATCCAACCCTTCAAGGATAATGTATTATGTGATGTTTCCCCAATGGATGTTTGTGATGTTCTCTTGGGCCAGCCATATATGTGGAGACACCATGTTGTTTATGAGTCTCGACCCCACAGTGTCATTGTTTCTCTGGGGGGTCATATCTACAAAATACTAGAGGTAGTTCCAACTATTGTTCCACCTAAACAACGCCACAAGGTAGTATCTCATAGTGTAAAATTCAGCTTCTTCACAATTTTTTCAAAAGGGGAACAAAAGGACACTGCAACCACTACAGCCTCGCCCCAAGCACCTTCTATCCATCAGAAGTAGGTCGAGAAGTTTGTAGAAAAGAGAAAATATCCCTTTTGCACACCGTCCTCTAATGTAGCTTGACTTTTTGAACAACCTTAGCCTCAACAGGTTCGTGACAGACTTCCACAAACTGAGCAATGCGACGTCTCCAGCAAGGCAAACAACTCACCAAGATTCAAATTCAATAAACGCTTTTTCCTCTCCCCCGAGAACTCAACGCAATAGAGACCATTGCTTCCTAAGGAGGGAGGATTGATATAGTTGGATATCAATGGCCACCCACCATTTCCAACTGGCTCAAAACATTTTTCTGGCAATTTTGGTAATTTACTATTTTTAGCAGTTTTTAACTTCCGGGGCCATTTTGAGGCCCTAAACGACGTTTTTGGGAAAAAAGGGAGAAATATGGGATTTTCTTTGATATTTCCCCCAAAATGAATCTCCTCAATGATAACTTTCCAACAGGCTATCATGCGTATAAAATAGAGATCGTATGCAAAAGTTACGACCCCAGGAAGTTGATGTACTAACTTACCCAAATGGGGCCCACATGACTTTTGGCACTTCATCTCCTAGGGTTAGGTTTTTGGAATTCTTATTTATTGTAAAAATGATTTCAGAGCCTCATTGTAATCATCTTCTTGCGAATGCGAGTATCTGTCACATCTCTTCTCAGAGATAAGCTGCCACCATTCTAGCGAGTCTTTCACTCTGTATTTTTACAGTCTCTGTACATTTCTTTCATCAATAGAAATCATGTATTACTGTATCTCTGTGTTTATGGTTGCATCTTTGATACATTTATGTTATATTATTGGATATCCACGATATCTATGTGCATTTCTTTATTATATCTTCGCTCTCATTTCATGCCGAAAATAATCTGGATCATTTTTAATTGTTCTTCTTAAAATCGTTTTTAATTATTTGTTTTTGGCTTCAACCTGACTGTTAGCTTGGGGGTATTAGGGAGATGAGTGTTCTTGCTTAAACCCCAATTTTGATGTTAGCTTCGACATCATGCAGTTATGAAAGTGACTTCCATCGTCAGTGACAATCTCTCTCGGAACTCTGAACCTAGTGACGACCTGATTGAAGATGAAGAGTGATACTGTCTCTCCATCATTAGCAAAATTTGGCATAGCCTCGACCCACTTAGTAAAGTAATCGATGACTACGATAATATAGCGATGCCCCCTAGATGAAGCTGGGTGGAATTTCATGAAATCAAGCCCCCACTTGGTGAAGGGACCAACAATGATGACGGGAAACATTGGAGTAGGATGTGCACACATTTTCATAGTGAAAATTTGGCATGGATGACACCTTTTGACTGCTACAACACAATCTTTGAAAATTGTGGACCAAAAGTATCCTGCATGCAAAATGTTTTGGGATGTTTCCAACCCATATTAGTGACCACCACATGCTCCACTATGGAATTTGTTCAAAACAACCTCTGCTTCTTCAAATTATAGTTAAAAAATTCCTAACGATCAAATCCACCCCTTGCCGATACAAAGTGTCAGTGATAATGAGGTAGTTTTTCTCCATATGGAAGATTTGTCACCACTTGTCTATCAAGCAGTTTGGAGGGAACTTTAGAGTTTGGAGATATATAAGGATATATCCATACCATGGATCATATGAAGAGATGAGGAAAATGTGTTCATTCAGAAATGACTTCACCATTTCATCCTCCTCACTCTCTACTGGAAACTCTAAAATCAACTCCGCAAAGACTAAAGACTTCTTAGACTTCACAGATGCAAATTCCAAGTCGAAGTATTGAAGCACAAAAATCCACTTGTTTTACTTCCCGCCAATAATTCTTTTGGTCAAAACATATTGAAATGGATTGACTATAGTGATGACGATTGTCTTTCATAATAGAATGTAATGCTAGAGCCACTGGATAACATGAAACCCTACCAACACCAATTTCTCCACATGCGAATATCTAAGTTCAAGACCCATGAGAGAGAGACTCAAGTAATAGATGACATGCTCTTGGAGCTCACCATCCTTCTGAACTAGAACCATGCTGATCGAAGACTCAACTGCTTCCAAATACAACAAATAGTCTCGATTGTAATCCAGGTGACTCAACAATGGAGTTGAAACCAATGCCTTCTTCAAAGTATCAAAACAATGTTGTAAAGCTTCATCCCAATAGAACATGATCCCTTTCTTTAAAATGCGCATAAATCCCTTCTTTATGTTAGCATAGTTCGGAACAAAATGCCTAAGGAAATTCGCCTTTCCTTGTAGGATTTGAAGTTTTATGATAGTGCGCGGGGGAGGCAAATGAGTGATTTCCTCAACCTTCAAAGGATCAACCATGATCCCTTTTTTGAAATGATGAATCCTAAAAGACGACCATAGGTCACACAAAAAATTCACTTGTGTGGATTCAATCGGATCCTATAAAAATGACATCGTTTGAAAACTAAGTGGAGGTGTAAGAGATGTTGGGCCCTCTTGCGTGAGTGAGCCATGCGATCGTCTAAATATGTCTCCACTGTATTCTTTAAGTCATGAAAGGAAAACATCATGGCTTGTTGGAATGTTTCACCAACATTTTTAAGACCAAACGACATTTTCCTGTAAGCGAACATACCCCAAGGACATATGA
>JZKD02S1101244.1:1434487-1453721 GCA_000966675.3 Picea glauca | reverse complement strand
AATCAGTAATAGAGAAATCTAATCCTTTTTAACCATATAATGCAAGTGTTATATCAATGTAGCATTATCATCCAATATTTGCAAAGTAAATAAACAATGAACAAATGAACAATCAAATGCATACATAGTACACCAGTGTTTTTACGTGGAAACCCAAAGTGGGAGAAAACCATATAATGATTTTTCTTATATGTATTGAAGAATTACATTCATTGGAAGCACCAACTTCCTTTTTTTTCTAGCTGCAACTGGAAGGAGGCTCCAACCCCCTATTTTCTCAGGCTACAATATGAGGGAAGCTCCAACTCCCCAATTCTCTAGCTACAACCAAAAGGAGGCTACAACCCCCTATGTTCTCCGGCTACAACCGAAAGGTGGCTACAACCACCTGTCCTTGCCCCATCCAACTGTCCTTATGTATAAGTAGAATCATGGAACCACTGTCACACTATCACTGTGAGATATACTACTGTAAGCCTGTACCAATCAACCTGCACCAAACAACCTGTACCAATAACTTGAACCATGCATCAACCATGCATTAACCTGTACCTCAACCTGTAATCAACCTGTACCATAAACAAGTGCATCAACCATGTACCAAGTATGTATCAATCATGTATCAACTAATCATCAAATATGACTCATCAAGATGTACCAAGATCATCAACTATACACCTCATGTATGTGCCAACTCATGAACTACTTGTCTCAACCATGTACCCAACATGTACCTCAATCAAAATCCCTCATCAATTTCATCATCTAAATCTGATTTGTAACTCTATAATAGACCTGGTGTATATGATCACATACCTGCAAACCTTCCTTAACTTTAACAACAAGAGACTAGCATTTTCATTAAACTTTACTTTAGTCTCACAAGATTAGTTTTGGATTAGTCAACAAACCTAACTTGAAATAATCATAACTATGTACCTGTAAGGAATAAATATCTAAAAATAATACACAATGTTCTTCAATGTGTTTATGCAATTCCTCCAGGTGTCACTACTTGGAACCTCTCAGAAAAGGATTTATAGCGAAAATGCCATACCTTGTTGAGTTGTGGCTTATTCTAGATAGCGAACTTGTAGAGCGTGCCCCACACAGAATATTTGTTGTATGGATATGAAAATTGTACAAAGAATACTACATATTGTACTATAACCAACACATTTTTTCTTACTAAATTTGTATCTGTTATGAAGAATTTGTTTTTACCTGAAACACCTATTTTAGACTAGTTTCAGGACTTGCCACAAACCTTATTTTCCACGGAGTGTAACTCCAAAAATACAACGACCCACAAGCTGAAATTCATACCACCGCTACTTGGATATGTTTCCTCAATGTCCTCACAATTTCACGATCTGAATCATTATAGAAAATAAATTTATTGCGGAAAGAGTGAGATGACCTGTAAATAACATACCTTAGAAAGCATCATCAAAAGAATTTATCCTCCCTTGAATTTTGACTTCCTTTACTTCACCTTCCCTATGAAATTAGGATTAGATATCCTTTGTTTACCTCATTCACCTATATATATTCAATATTCTCAAGTGTTATTGAAATTAGAGAGACTTGCCTCTTATTTATACTCTCCAAGTAGCTTCCTTAGAAGCATCTTCTAGGTCACTTTGCCCACATATTCACCTATGTCCAACTTTTCCCAATTTTCCACTTGACCACTTAACCCATTTTCCTCATTTTAGGGATAACCTTCTTATAACCACTTTCCATAATTAGAAAGTTCTCCATTTACTTTATTATTTTAATAATCCACTTTGATTTTGTCACTTCACTTTATTATTTCAATAATGTTTTTTGACTTTGTCACTTCACTTTATTATTTAAATAATCCTCTTTGACTTTGTCATTTCACTTTATTATTTAAATAATCCTCTTTGAATTTTTCACTTCACTTTATTATTTAAATAATTTCTTCTTTGCAAGCACTTTAACTTCTTTGACCTTTTGGGGCTTCAAGCCAATCATATGAGGGTCCTCCAACTTTGTAAGGCCATAATTGTCAAACCATGAGGAGTTATGTGACGTTCCACATACCACCAGATATGGCATGGCATATACTATCTATCTAGAATAGTATTACCTGCAAATATATCAAAACTCATACCATTATACATCAAACAAACATGGGTCCATTACCCAAAAATTTGTGCTACAGAAATTCTCTACTGGACTTTCTTCAAGGGTTGACATCAATGAAAACCAACCCAATTAATAAACAATATCCCCCTTTGGCATTGATGGTAACAATCTGATGCAATACTGAAATCATATCACTCATGCTCCCCTTGGAACCATGTCTGCATATTTATGACCAACGCCTCCCCTGGAGCCATGTCTCTGTCCTCTACATATGATAAATCTCTCCCCCTTGGTCATCAATGGCAAAGGTATCTTTCTATTCAGGGCTACTCCCCCTAACTGACTCATCTGATATCCCAACCTGAACTGTCCTCTTTATGGTTCTTCCTCGTGTACATCTAAGGCATATAAGATAAACATTCAAAAACATTCATTTTGGAGTAGAAATAACTCCAAGTCTCTGGTGAAGATATTCAAAGGCTTCCCGTGGAAGCGGTTTTGTAAAGATGGCTGCGACTTGTTCTTTTGTACCCACATATTCAACTCTGATGTTCTTTTCTGCAACTTGTTCCCGTAGAAAGTGATACTTGATTGGAATGTGCTTCGTCTTGGAGTGTATCACTGGGTTCTTTGAGATACTAATGGTGCTTGTATTATCACAATATATTGGAATGGGCTCATCATACTCAACCTGTATATCTGTCAAAGTTTTTTTTATCCATAGAACCTATGTACAACATGTTGTTGCTACAATATACTCATCCTTGGTTGTAGATAAATATATTGATGATTGTTTCTTGCTTATCCATGATACTAAACACTCACCCAAGTAGAACTTTGCTCCACTGGTGCTTCGTCAGTCATCAATGCAACCTGCCCAATCTGCATCTGTGTAGGCAATAAGTGATAGATCTTTTAGTTTTGGATACCATAATGCAAACTCTTCTGTTCCTTCAAGATATTTGAAAATCCTCTTCACTGCTAATACATGTGATTCCTTTGGTGCTACTTGAAATCATGCCACCTTTCCAACTTTCTGCATTACATCTGGTTTGGATGTTGTGACATAAACTAGGCTACCAATAATTGACCTGTATTGCCTCTGATCTGTAGACTTTGAATCATCATCTTTGCTCAACCTGCAAATGGTTTGCATGAGAGTGATAATCGGTTTGCAATTTTCCATTCCAAACCTCTTTAGCATTTCTATGATATAATTGGTTTGAGAAAAAAAATTCCTTGGCTTCTTTGACATATATGAAGACCCAGAAAGAAGGATACTTCTTCAAGTAATGACATTTCAAATTCATTTTGCATGTCCTTTGCAAATTTATTGCTTAACCTGTCATCAGTACTTCCAAAAATAATATCATCAACATTAAATTCAATTAATAAAATACTATCTTTAGTTACCTTGATGTAGAGGTTATTGTCTGCACTTCATTTTATGAATCCTGCCTAATGTAAATATTTATCCACTCTAGAGTACCATGCTCTAGGAGCCTATTTTAGACCATACAAGGCCTTCTTTAATTTACACACATAATCTATGTTCTCTTACAACTTAAATCTTTCTAGTTGTTCAATGTAGACTTCTTCTTCATGTTCCCCATTTAGAAAAGATGATTTTACATCCATCTGATACACTTTAATATTTTTGGAGCATGCATAAGCTAAAAGCAATTGGATTGTGTCTATTCTAGAAATTGGGGCAAATGTCTCTTCAAAGTCGATTCCTTCAACCTGTGCATATCCTTTACATACCAATATAGATTTGTTCCTTGTAACCTATCCATCTTCATTCAATTTATTCCTGTATACCCACTTTGTGTCGATCACATTCTTATCATTTGGTCTTGGAACCAATTCCCAAGTGTTATTTTTCTCTATTTGATCCAATTCTTCATCCATGGCCTTATTCCAAAATTCATCCTTAATGGCCTCTTCAAAACAGGTTGGTTCAATCGTAGATGAGAGTGCCAGGTGTATTTGTTCTAGTGAACATATTCTTCTTCTAGTTTCAACTCGTCCATATTTGTTTTCGATAATATGATCTGAAGGATGATTCTTCTCTACTCGTCTACTAGGTGTCTTTGGAGGCACTTGTTGAACTTGCTCTTCTTCTTCTGTCAGATCCTCTTCATATTTCCCTTCTACTTCTTTTTCATCTTCTACTTCTTCTTCGTAAAGTTGTTCCATTGATTCATTTTCTTCTTCCTTTAATTCTTGTCTAGCTGTTTCATCAATTGTTACGTTGAAGCTTTCCACAACTTTCTTGAATCTTAGGTTGTAACATTTGTATGCTTTCTTTTTACTTGAGTAACCAACAAGTACTCCTTTGTCCACAAAAGATTCAAACTTTCCCATTCTTCCATCTTCTCTTTTGATGTATCATTTTCTTCCAAAAACTCTGAAGTGCTTCACATTTGTTGGTCTTCCTTTCCATAGCTCGTAGGGAGTCTTGTCAGTGTTGTTTCTGAGAACTACTCTTTTTTGAATGTGTTAGAAAAACAGGACCATGGAGAAATAAAATAAAACAAATGCGGAAACAGAACAAAGAAGATACACAATACAATAGAGACACATATTTACGTGGTTCACCCAGTGTGGGATACGTCCACCAGAGAAATTGCCAAGTCCTTCCTTTATTATTATCCAACATATGAAGGGATACAACCTATAGCAAACCCACTGTAACTTCCTCTTCTTTCTCTCATAGTCTCCTATATCAGAATACAATATTCGTCATCAACCATAGCCGCAATACATTTCCCTCATAAAAGAGGGTTGCCTTCTAGGGCAAAACAACTTGACATAATCTCTATCGTTATATTTGTGACCTTATAATGAACGGTCCAAATTTACAATGAAATTACAATATACATTTACAAGACAATTTTTCCTTCCAGGGCTTTGCCCCTAAACTCCCATCGGGGGACGTTGCCCCCAAACACCTGCTGGGGGCCCGCTTTCCCCCAGACCCCCCAGCTGAGGGGATAGCCCCCCCGAACTCCGCAAAGGGGGTACCCCCCCTCTGCACTCCCCAACGTGGAAGAGTGTACATATTTCTAGGGTGTAAATACTTCATAGGGTATAAACATGGCTGAAAGTAAAAGACCTGTAAATCAGGAAGATAATCAGGCTCCACAACCAACATAATGTGAATTGTTGTATGCACTGCCTGTGTCCAAAATATATCTGTCAATATGGAATCCATTAGCATTGTTCGAGCCATTTCCTGTACTGTCCTTCTCTTTCTTTCAACAACTCCATTCCGTTGAGGTGTCCTAGCAACGAAGAATTGCCTTTTTCTTCCATGCCTGTTGTAGTAGTCCATAAATTCCTTTGAAGTGAACTCTCCTCCATTATCAAATATCAAGCATTTGATTTTTGAATCCATTTCATTTTCAAACATTTCCTTGTAGACATTGATGTTTTCAAAAGATTTTGACTTATTCATGAGAAAGAAAACTGCAGTCATTCTTGTATAATCATCAACTAAAAACATAAAGTATTTATCAACTGTTAAACTCTTTCTTGTAGTTGGTCCAACTAGATCAGTATGAAAAATTTCTAGTGGTCTTGTCATTGAATATTCTTTTGATTTAAATCTGGTCTTTGTTTTCTTTCCTTGTTGACAATGCTTGCATAAAGTGTTGTATGGTTTCGTGATCTGGGGCATTTCTCTAACTGATTCCTTTTTGCTGACTTTGGTAAGGTTATCAAAATGTATGTGACCCAATCTTCTCTTCCATAGCCAAATTTCATCTTCCTTTCCTAATCAACACTTTTCATTTCCAATTTCACTTAATACATATATGTTGCTTGAAGTTCTCGCAGCTGTTCCAATCAATTTTCTTGAACCTTTTTTTCTTATCTCACACTTTTGTGAATCGAAAGTAACTTTATGACCTTGGTCACACATTTGAATCACACTTAGAATCTTATGTTTCATATCTTCTACTAGTAGAACATTTTCTGCCTTGGTATTCTTGTTCCCAATTATGATTGTGCCTTTTCCAATGATTTTAGCTGAATTATCATTTCCGAAGGAGACTGATCCATCTCTTTCCTTTTGTTGGCATAGGGGCAGACCCAAGGTTCAACACTTCAACAACGCACCAAAAAAACCCTAACTACCAGCCCTTTTGGCAACACCTGCGAAGTAGATGAAGTCTCACCCAAGGTAGAGGTAGGGGGGTTGCAAGAGTCAAGTGTCTACAACCTAGCTAGGAAATAGATCTGTGATCACAAAAATTAACAGAGCACTTAGCCTATAACATGCATTAGTCCTTGATCCTTATTCACATCGCAGGTTAAACCCTTATGATAGATCAATGCATTAGTAATCAAGATTAAGCACATCTAATCAATTAGCACATAACATCAGAGTATATCTAGAATTCATTCACACATAACACACTAAGAATCAATGGATCTATCTATCATATATCAAAACAATGCACTAAGCAAATAGATACATAGACAACATGAACAACATCGCACAAAGCACATCGACACAGGATATATGTGGTTCACCCTAGTGTGGGGCTACGTCCACCAATATTCTTCTCTTCTTATTAGTCTTCAAGCTTCTTACAACCCTTTTCTCTCATGCACAAAGACACAAAGCCAACTCTGCAAGGACAGAAGATCTGTGCACCTTGCTAGATCCTCCCTCCCCGAGTCAGATCAAGGCACAAAACCTCTTACAATCACTTGCACTTAGCTCTGCAAGTCTTAACACTTTCTTGCACAAATCCAACACTTACAACATAATATGCACATAGCCAATTGCTCTACAATCACATAGATCGCACTTCCCCTTACATTGCTTAGCTACTTAATTATAAATTACAAAAATGAATAAAAATGGGTAAACCCATGGGTCGACATCCCATACCCGTTACATAAACTCTAAAACCCAAAAATCCCACAAAATGGTCGAGATCCCGCGATTTCCTCTTTGCCTGGGCACTCCATCTTCGACCAGCCTGTCGAAGTCCCAAAAATGGTCAAACACGACCAATGTTCTCTTCAAACTTAGTTGAGGGCCAACATGCCCCCAACACTCACCTGTGACTTGTCCTAATTCAATTTGATCTGGGTAATACCACTTCGAAGGCCTCGAGCTTAGCTCAGTATGCCTTGACTTCCTGCTTCGCCAGAGCCTCTTGCTCGGTGAAATCCTAAAGTACTTGCTCAGTGATAGGCCCTTCCCGACGTTGTTCTACTGTTGCGACCACTTGTTCCAACTATGATTCTTGTCCCTGGATTTCTTTAAAAAGTGTGCAGGCTTCATCCTACACTGGGTGGAGTATCTATGTAACCTTCATAACTCTGCTCTGGATGGCAGTGACCTATTTCTTAATTGTGCGCTACTCCTGCGACCTCTTCAACTTCTCCACTGCAGTAAAAAAATTCATCTGTGCTTGCACAGTTGACACCTGTTTCTTTGCCTCCTGGAGATGTGTCTCCAATGTCCTTAGTTTTGGGTCTTCTGGAAGGAACTCATAGGTCTGCGCACTTCATTCACTTAGTTTCTTTCATTCTAAGGCCAACGCCCTGATTCTTTCTACTGCACTTTTGGAATTTTCTTCCCTTTGATCTCTCACTTCTTGCGGGTGCTCGACACTGCTTGAAGTTATAACTCTACTACTCATGCTTGAAGCTGTTGAGTGGCCTTAGCGAGCTTCCCCACTTGACTCTCGGGTATCTCTTCTTCCATCTATGCCAAACCCAGAATAGATCAAAGTGCTCTAGTCATTTCCTCTTGAACCCCAATCTGCTCCGTGAGCAGCTGGTCTTTCTCTTTCTAGATTGTCTCTCTGTCCTCCTCAAACTTCACTCTAATGTCATCTTTCTCTTGTTTCACAATCTAGAGTTTCTCTAGGGCCTCCTCCTTTTCCTGCTTCAGGGCCTCTGTGGCCTGCTCCTTTTCTTCTTGGACTTGATGAAGTCGAGCCTCGGTTGCATATGCTAATATGCATAATTGGGTGGGCTCATCCCCCAATTATACACTCTCTGCTAAAGATGGCACAATAAACACTACACGGCTCGACTGTATAGCTTGCTGGATTTCTTTGAGCTCCTTCTCTATTCTGTCATACAAAGTTTCTTTCTTTGCTTCTTGTCTTTGCAAGATATCCTATGAGGCATATTCTACAGCTATGATGATGAGTTGGATATCATCCACTATGATCACATTCTGCGAATAAGGCTTTTTGGCTCGAGTCTTCTTCCGCGCTGAGGGTTTCTGTGGAGAAACCTTCCTTTTCTTTGATGTCTCGGCCTTTGTAAGGGGATCCTTTGGTGGTGTCACTTTTCCCTTGTCTTGCTTGTCTTCTTCCCCTTCCTCCTCTTGGTTCACTTCATCACCTCCACCTCCTTCAGGTGAGTCAGGCGTAGTTTCCTCCGATGCATTTTCCTTCTCCTCACTGTCGATGTCCTGCACTTCCTCCTTTTTCTTATTTTTCTTTACACTGCTCTATCCATCATATTTCGTCTGGGTGACCAAAGGACTTCCGATGATGTCAGGGTCAGAGAGTTCTACATCTTCAACCGGTACAAGGAATTCAGCTGGCCATTCCTTGGTTATCTCCTCCATGTCTTCATCAGTGATATAAATGAAGTGTTGGTCTGTGTGGAGCTTTGCTAGTGGCTTGTACATATGAAAGGTATTCGGGGTCATTCAGGGGAATGGTTCAATGGCGTGCTTAAGTTGTAGGTAGTATGCATGGAACATCGCATTTGATTTCCATTACTTCACCATATCTCTTGTATACCACAAGGTGGTGAACCTCACAGCCAATGGTTCTGATGGTTCGACTTCAGGGAATGTCGCTCCCTCCAGCATCTCCCAAGTGAAAAATGCAATGAGAATCAACAACCAACTGAAGTGAAACTCGTAGCCTTGGTCCTATGCTTCGCGATAGTCCTTCTCCAACTCATTGATGAGGTAGCTCACCCAGTTCATCTGCATCCCTTCGACACACTTCCCTTCGAGGTCGACTACGAACCCCGTGACTTGTGTAGGACGGTTCTTTCTGATGAGCTTGCTCACTATCTGCTGACAAGCTAGGCACATTGTGCCATATTGGATGGAGGCTACCTTGTAGCCTCTCTTTCCCTTCTCCACATCTCCATAGGCCTCCTTGATCCACTGTGCTAGGGAGCGATCTGCAGCCTTCCCTAGGTAGAATTGTTGAGGGTCAAGTCCTTGCATGCTCAAACCAATGATGAGGTGGATCAATTCTAGATCCATATTCACACCCCTATCTAACCAAAGATAGCCTCCATGGTAGCACGACAGGAGGAGTTTAATGCATGAGTTAACCTCCTAATGTCTGCCAAAATGGGGGATCTTCATGACGTTCAAAATGATCAATCTCACAATCTCCTTGATCCTGGTTGGGGAACTATCTTGGGCTTCTTCCCAGTCATATTTTCCAGGTACTTATGTGGTGCGAGCATCGCATAGTTCTTTTGGTATCCCAGGTTGAAATCTCTGATCTTGAGAGCTGAGATCAGTCCCAACTACGGTCTAACTGAGCGGATCCCCTTTGGGAGGCACGCAGTAATGAGCGTGTACTCAAAATCATGTGGGACACTGTCATGACTAATTTCTCCAACCAAAGGCAGGATGTAGTCGAGAAATATAGATGAGATCTGCTTTGTGTTCACCAAATCATTGTGGTGCTTGCTTATTTTCTCTATCGTAGTTTGACTAGATAGTTGTGCAGTCGAGGGGGATGCTTACAATCCACCCGTTGATGATGCTTGTATGCCTACAAACATGACCTTCTCAGCCATGATATCGATCAATATCTCTTCTATGGATTTCTCTAGTGCACTCTGCTCGCCCGACATTCACTCTCGTAATCAATTCGATCGGGTAGGCGAACAGACAAATAAGGTAAGAAAAATGGGTGGCGAGGTCTCAAAAGCACATCGCGATAGAAATTAGTTTTCTGTTAGCTCAGATAATCACAGTTTTTAAAAAGTGGTCCCGACACAGCATCCGATGAGATAAATAGGTAACAGCGTAAAGGATTCCTCCAATGAGAAGGAATGCCTCAATCAATATGATTCCATCCATTGTGGCATGGTCACAATGGTACAACGATGATCTTTCCAGCAATAACTATGTTTCTAACCATTATGGAGCATCGCTCTAACGGCCAGGATGCCTTGAACAGTCATATAGCTTCGCCGAGGTGAAGTTCCATTCTGCATTGTTCTTCTATTCTGGAAAGGTTCAAGTTCTGTAGGTGTGCCTTCTGCGAAGTCTTCTTGGGAGTTTCCTGTAGTTTTTATAACTTTTCTTTCTTCTTACTGAGATTTCTCGCCTTCTTTCCTATGATATGAGTCTCTAGATTCCTCTTTTGATTCTTATTCTTATCTTCACTTAGCTTAGTAACTTCGCACTACTAAGGGTCTTTCCAAAGGTTTGAGTGTAATACTTATTCGCTTACTATTTCTGGGGTGGGTGTACTTCTTTCATGCGTGGACAAGTTCTTTAAGCCTTCTTGTGTTTGTTCAACCTCGAAAGCTAATTCTCTTGCCTTCTGTTGCTTTGACTTGTCCTCTTGTTCTTGAATGAGTCGATCTATTTTTTTGGTTATGACGTCCCTTAATTCTTTCTTTTTCTATTCTGTGGCTTCCTCCTCTTCTTTTCTTCAGATCTGATCTTTCTCAATGCACATCTTTCCTAACAAAAATGCACAAGGGGCACTGTTCTCAATGAACTTAATGACCTCAAATTCTTCTTCAGTCGATGTTCCATGGGAAATCATAGGTACATTAGTAACTCTTCCACATAGGGTTATCATCTTTCCTTTAAACAATCCTATCCTTCCCAATGAAGGAACCATAGCAGGCTTTCCCAAAATTTCCCAAGTGCTTTCTGGCATAATATTCACCCGTGTTTCCTCATCCAGAACACAGTCTATGTCAAAATCTCCTATTCTTGTTTCTATGAACTACTTCTCTTTTAAGATCTCTGGTAAACTGATATCTCTGTGGTCATTCAATGTTTCTTTCATCTGTAATAATAGAGTCTCTGATTCTTTCTGATTGTCTAGCATATCCTTAGTTTCTTGGCCTTCTTCATAGTTTTCTTGTCTCATGTTCATCTTTTCAACTTTAGCATTCATTCTAGGGAAATCCAAAACCTCATGGCCAACAACTTTACAACATATAAAAATAGGACCTATACCAGGGCATTCCTTAGCAAGATGTCCCGATCTTCTGCAATTATAGCACAATGTCAATCCTCTCTTTCTCTTAAACGATCCCCAACCCTTCCTGTACTACACACTGGGATCACAGTGATGGACCTGCAATGTGCAAAAAATATTTCTAGGGTCCTGCATCCATTTGTTAGTCCAAAAATTATTTCTATGCATAGGAATAACATATCTTTTACTATATCTATCAAATTTATTCAAATCAAATCTTCTTTCTTCTAGTTGTGCCCTAGTTTTCAGACTAGGACAAAATCTTTCAAACATACCTAGATTCATACTTTCGAAGAAAAATTTTCTACTTATCTTACCTTTACCAGAGCACAAATCTTTAATATCTTACCTCTTTTCTTCAGATCTAGTTCCTTTCTTATCACAGAGATTCACAGTCAAGTAGACTACTGTGCACTACAACAACAGATATACGCACAAAGCTTCCTCTTTTCTCCAATTCCCAACAATGACAGTTTCAGGTCTCGGCAACAGAACCATTTGTTGGCACAGGGGCAGACCCAGGGTTCAACGCTTCAACAACGCACCAACAAAACCCTAACTACCGACCCTTTCGACAACACCTGTGAAGAAGATGAAGTCTCACCCAAGGTAGAGGCAGGGGGGGTTTCATGACTCAAGTGTCTACAACCTAGCTGGGACACAGATCTGTGATCACAACACTTAACAGAGAAATTATCCTATAACATGCATTAGTCCTTGATCCTTATTCACATCGTAGGTTAAACCCTTATGATATATCAACACAGTAATAATCAAGATTAAGCACATCTAATCAACTAGCACATAACATCAGAGTAGATCTAGCATTCATTCACACATAACGCACTAAGCATCAATGGATCTATCTATCATACATAAAAACAATGCACTAAGAAAATAGATACATAGACAACATGAACAACATAGCAAAAAGCACATCGACATAGGATATACGTGGTTCACCCTAGTGTGGGGATACATCCACCAATATTCTTCTCTTCTTATTAGTCTTCAAGCTTCTTACAACCCTCTTTTTCCATGCACAAAGCCACGGAGCCAACTCCATAAGGATAGGATATCTACGCACCTTGCTAGATCCTCCTTCCCCAAGTTAGGTCAAGGCACAAAGCCTCTTATAATCACTTTCACTTATCTCTGCAAGTCTTAACACTTTCTTGCACAAAGACAACACTTACAACATAATATGCACATAGCCAATCGCTCTACAATCACATAGATCACACTTACCCTTACATCACTTAGATACTTATTTATACATTACAAAAAGGCATAAACATGGGTAAACCCATGGGCCAACATCCTATACCCATTACATAAACCCTAAAACCCAAAAAACCTGCAAAATGGGAAATATCCTACGATCTCTGCTTCGCCTGGGTCCTCCGTCTTCGACCAACCTATTGAAGTCCCAAAAATGGTCAAACACGACCAATGTTCTCTCCAAACTTGGTCGAGGGCCAACACCTTTATTAATATAATAAACATATCTCTATCACCTATCATGTGTTTTGAACAGCCACTGTCAACATACCAACCATGTTTCTTCTGCTTATCTTGTAGAGCGAGTGTGAATTCTTCATTGCTATACTAATTCTACTTTCTTATCCATGTCCTTTTATGAGTTTCCCGTCTGTGACTGTTGTTGTTATGTTGTGGTTTTATAGGAGGGACTGTCATTCTGCAATATTTGGCCATGTGTCCAAAGTTGTCACATTTGTAGCATTCCACTTCAGTGATCTAAGATTCAAACCTGTTGTAACTTCTTCTCTATGTTTCACTAGGCCTTCTTGGATAACCATTTTGTGTATGAATTTCAAATTTGTTTATGTTTCTGTTGTTAGCTCTGCAATTCATAGCTTTATGTCCAAAATTATTACATGCATAACATAAACCAAAAAAGATAGTTTTATACCTGGGAGTTGAATATCTTCTTAAAGGAGGTACTCTTATGAATCCTTCTTCTTCTTGAGGCCTATATGTTTCTGTCGGTCGTTGATTCTAAAATCTAAATCTTCTCAGTGGAGGAGTGTCCTTGTAATTTTCTTTGTAGACCTTCCTATCCCCTTTTATTTTTTTTGCATAGCTTTTTGCATATGTTTCTTGTTCTATTGTTTTGGAGCTTGATCCCTTTTCTGTCTGATTGTGTCCAAGTCCGGACTTGTCATGATGAGGGTTTTGACTGCTGATAATGTCATTCAAAACTTTTTAGTTGTTCTGCATATTTTTCTTTTGAAGATCCTTTCTTAATGTGACAATTTTTGCTTCCAAATTTTCAATGATCCTGTCTTTTCCTTCTAGATTTTCTTTGAGTGATTCTTCAATTCTTTTATCTTCTTCAATTTGAACCTTCAAATTTGTGATCATTTGTTCTAGTTCCTGGGTGTCTTCTTTCTTGGTTAGCTCCACTTGTAGTTTCTTGTTTTTCTTCTTTTCTCTTCTGATAACTTCTATAGCACAGAACAATTCTTCTCAGTAGTCAACTTATGCCTCTTCATATTATTCTTCGGAGCCTTCTTTATCAGATTCTTATACTACCATTAATAGAACACTTTTTGTCTCACTGTCACTGACTTCATCTTCATCTGATGATGAGATGTCTTCTTTGGTGCATAAACGTTTCTTGAAAAATTTCTTTGTGGTTCTTTTGCCTTTATATGTTTGTTTCCTATTTGAGTAACCTTCATCATTTCTCTTTTTCTTATGAGGACATTTGTTAGCAAAATGACCAATACCATCACAAATAAAACAAATCAAAGGAAGCTTACCTCTATACCCGCCGTTGGTTCCCTTGTTCAATCTTCTAACAAAGTTGGCCTCTTCTTCATCATATTCTGAGACATCACTTTTGCTGCTATGTTCTTTTTCTTTTTGATTTTACTTTTTCTTTGACCTTTTGTATTCTTTTAAGGCTGCTTCTTTTATATCTCAATTTTCTTGTTCATTTCTCATTTCATATGTTGTGAATATTCCATGTAGTTCATCCATGCTTATTGAGTTTAGATCTGCTCTTTCTTCTAGTGTTGATATCTTAGGGTTAAATATCATAGGAAGAGATCTTAGTACCTCTTGAACAATTACAAATTCTTTGATTTCTTCTCTCAATCCAAAGATTTCATTTACTGTTTCATCGACTCATAAAAATTAAGTTGCAATGTTCTCATCTTCCTTCATCTTTAGTTGTTCGAACTAACCTCTGTAAGTTTGAATCTTTGTTGCTTTGACTTTTGAATCTCCTTCATAAATATTTCTAAGTTTGTCCCAAATATCTTTAGTGGATTAACAATGTGCAACTTTGGTGAATACCAATTCTCCAAGACCATTCAGAAGTGCATTTGTGGCTTTCGAATTATTCTAACCGAGTTTCATTGCTTTGTCATTTGTCGACGAAAATGATGGTGTTGTGTATCCATCTACAATTGATTGCCAAATTGCAAATCCCCATGCCTGTATATATGTCTTCATCCTTATGCTCCAAAATGCATACTTCTATCCATCAAACTGTGGTATTCCATTTTTATACATGTTGTTTCTCTCCATGATCTACCTTTCAGTGGTTAAACTGATTTCTGAAGGAACCTGCTCTGATACCAATTGTTGGATTACTGAGAGGGGGGTGAATCAGTAATAGAGCAATCTAATCCTTTTTAACCATATAATGCAAGTGTTATATCAATGTAGCATTATCATCCAATATTTGTAGAGTAAATAAACAATGAACATATGAACAATCAAACACATACACAGTACACCAATGTTTTTACGTGGAAAACCAAAGCAGGAGAAAACCAAATAATTCTTTTTCTTATATGTCTTGAAGAATTACATTAATTGGAAGCACCAACTTCCTTTTTTTTCCAGCTGCAACTGGAAGGAGGCGCCAACCCCCTAGTTTTTCAGGTTACAACCTGAGGGAAGCTCCAGCTCCCCAATTCTTTGTCTACAACCCCCTATGTTCTCCAACTACAACCAGAAGGTGGCTACAACCACCTATCCTTGACTTGTCTAACCGCCCTGACGTATAAGTATAATTATGGAACCACTGTCACACTATCACTGTGAGATATACTGTTGTAAACCTATACCAATCAACCTGCACCAAACAACCTATACCAATAACTTGAACCATGAATAAACCTGTACCTCAACCTATAATCAACCTGTACCATAAAAAATTACATCAACCATGTACCAAGTATGTATCAATCATGTATCAACTACTCATCAAATATGACTCATCAAGATGTACCAACATCATCAACTATACACCTAATGTATGTGCCAACTCATCAACTACTTGTCTCAACCATGTACCCAACATGTAGCTCAACCAAAATCCCTCATCAATTTTATCATCCAAATCTAATTTGTAACTCTGTAATAGACTTGGTGTATATGATTACATACCTACAAACCTTACTTAACTTTAACAACAAGAGACTAGCATTTTCATCAAACTTTACTTTAGTCTCACATGACTAGTTTTGGATTAGTCAACAACCATAACTTGAAATAATCATAAATATGTACTTGTAATGAATAAAGATCTGAAAATAGTACAAAATGTTCTTCAGTGTGGTTTACGCAATTCCTCCAGATGTCACTACTTGGAACCTCTCAGAAAAGGAGGTATAGAAAAAATGGCATACCTTGTTGAATTCTGTCTTATTCTAGAGAAAGAACTTGTAGAGCATGCCCCGCACAAAATATTTGTTGTATAGTTATGAAAATTGTACACAGAATACTGCAGATTATACTCTAACCAACACATTTGGTCTTATGGAATTTGGATATGTTATGAATAATTTATGACGTTTTTACCTGAAACACCTGTTTTAGACTAGTTTCAGGACTAGTCACAAACCCTATTTTCCATAGAGTGGAACTCCAAAAATACAACGACCCACAAGGTGGAATTCATACCACAACTACTTGGATATGTTCCCTCAATGGCCTCACAATTTCACAGTTTGAATCATTCTATAAAAAACGTTATCTCGAAAATGGTGAGATGACTTGTAAATAACATACCTTAGAAAGCATCATCAAAAGAATTTATCCTCCCTTGAATTTCGGCCTTCTTTACTTGACCTTCCCTTTGAAATTCAGCTTAGATATCCTTTGGTTACCTCATTTACCTGTAGATATTCAATATTCTCAAGTGTGATTGAAATTAGAGAGCCTTGCCTCTTATTTATGCTCTCCAAGTAGCTTCCTTAGAAGCATCTTCTAGGCCACTTTGTCCACATAGTCACCTATGTCCAACTTTGCCCAATTTGCCACTTGACAACTTAACCCATTTTCATCATTTTAGGGTTAACCTTCTTATAACCACTTTCCATAAATTGAAAGTTATCCATTTACTTTATTATTTAAATAATCCTCTTTGATTTTGTCACTTCACTTTATTATTTAAATAATTCTTTTTGACATTGTCACTTCACTTTATTATTTAAATAATCCTCTTTGAATTTGTAACTTCACTTTATTATTTAAATAATTTATTCTTTGCAAGAACTTTGACTTCTTTGACCTTTTGGGGCTTCAAGCCAATCATATGAGGGTCCTTCAACTTCATAAGACCATAACTCTCATATCGTGAGGAGTTATGTGACGTTCCACATACCAATGGAAGTGGCATGACATGTACTATCCATCTAGAATAGTCTTACCTACAAATATATCAAACATCATACCATTATACATTAAACAAATGTGGGTCCATTACCCAAAACTTTGTGCTACCGAAATTCTCTACCGTACTTTCTTCAAGGGTTGACATCAATGAAAACCAACCCAATTAATCAATAGTATCGTGTTGGTCTTCCAGATGAATTTCAATTTGCTTGTAGCTGGAAACACCATCCATAAACGAGAAAATATCCCTCCCCTCACACTCATCCAATATCTAATCAATGAATGGTGTCGGGAAATTAACCTTAGGACATGCCTTGTTCAAGTCCCTAAAATCCATGAAAACACATATTGTTCCCTACTTCTTATAAATGGGAACATGATTGGAAACCCATTCAGTAAGAGGAAATGGGTAGATAAATCATGCATTCAGCAACTTTTCAACTTCCACCTTTATTTTCGCTGCTTTTCTTGGGTTCACAGGTCTCATTTTCTAACGAACTAGTTTTACATTTTCATAGGTTCATATTTCATGCTGGACTATTCGAGGATCAATGCCGATAATTTCCTCGTAATACCATGTGAACACATCCTGAAACTCCTTAAAGAGTGTCGTATATTGAGTGATATCGTCCTGTGAGCATTCTTCTCCGATAAAGACATTTTCGACAACTTCAATATTTCTAGAAATGTTGATTGGGATCGTTTCCGATATATTATCCATATTTCCCTTGGCATAGACCCCATGTCTAGCCAAAGGATTGACTACTCCATCAACACTTCCAACCACGGCTAACTTGAAATCTCTACTCTCTACTCGACTGAGTTCAGGAAGGAAATATGATCTATGATGTAAATCCTCCATGGCCTTTCGGCTCCAACCATCAGCTCAATAATTGCTTCATCTGAAGGAAAGATGGTATATAAACAGTCTTGAGAGTTCGAAGAGCCTTGAGCCCAAATAGGCTTCGAAAAGAAATCATCCTCCTCAGTGACTACAGGAGTTTGACATGGGTCTAATGTGGTCTGTTGAATGGCTTGGTAAGCTAGTTCAACAACAGACAAAGGATTGGCCATCTCGACATAAAATCGATCTTCGACCACACTAGATGGTGAGGGAAGGGTCCACGAGTCCTGTATGTACAACGTGTAAATTCTAACCTTGTACAATATCTACTGCAAACTGATATTCAGAAAAAGAACAAAAAAGATACAATGGAAAATACAAACATTACACAGAGATTTTTCACCTGGAAACCCAAACCGGGAAAACCAACATATATTATATTCATACATTGTGTTACATTGTTTACAATACAATATACATATAGGAGCCAACAGCATCCAAAACCCTAACCCAATGACCTAGATTAGTCCAAAACCCTAATTCCTTAACTGGAAATAGAAAACCATCGGCAAAAGACCATGTGCCGAAAAACTACCTAATATCATGTGGTCTCGGAAATATGTCGTCTCGGTAATATGTCGTCCCGGAAATATGTCATCCCGGAAATATGTCGTCCTGGCGGAAATATGTCGGCTCGGCAGAAATATGTCGGCCCGAAAAAATATGTTGTGCAAAGAATATAACACATTCCCAACATTCTCCCACTTGTTGTTTTCTTTGCACACAGGGGGTTACAGATTTACATAGTCAACAATCCAGGGCAAAAATGCCCATGGATCCTCTACACCAAGAGAACTTCTTAGTGCTCACAGACTTTGTTAATGAATCTGCAACATTCTTCAAAGTGTCCACCTTCATCAGTGATACTTTGTTTTCTTCAATCATGTCTCTCACAAAGTGATATTGAACATCAATGTGATTTGTCTTTGAATGATAAGCAGGGTTCTTTGCCAAGAAAATTGCACTCTGACTGTCACATTCTATCCTTACAGCTTCTTGTACCAATCCAATACCTAAACACAATCTTTGTAACCATACTTCTTCCTTACTTGCATGAGTGGCTGCCATGTATTTAGATTCTGTAGTTGAAAGTGCCACTACAGCCTGTCTTTTTCTCATCCAACTTATTGCTCCTCCAAACAGGTTAAACACATACCCGCTTGTGGATCTCCTACAATCCAAATCTCCAGCCCAATCTACATCCACAAAGCCATGTATATCAACCACTCTGTCCAATCCCGGTCTTCCTTCGTAGCACAATCCATAGCTAGCAGTGCCATGCAAATACCTGAAAACCCTTTTTACTGCTGTCCAATGCTCC
>JZKD02S1101244.1:1403789-1431855 GCA_000966675.3 Picea glauca | reverse complement strand
GGAAACCCAAACCGGGAAAACCAGCATATATTATATTCATACATTATGTTACATTGTTTACAATACAATATACATATAGGAGCCAACAACATCCAAAACCCTAACCCAATGACCTGGATTATTCCAAAACCCTAATTCCTTAACTGGAAATAGAAAACCATCGGCAAAAGACCATGTGCCGAAAAACCACCTAATATCATGTGGTCCCGGAAATATGTCATCCCGGTAATATGTCGTCCTGGAAATATGTCGTCCCGGAAATATGTTGGCCCGGCGGAAATATGTTGGCCTGGCGGAAATATGTCGGCCTAAAAAAATATGTCATGCAAAGAATATAACACATACCCAACACAACGTACTAAACAAAGAAACCTTATTAGTCGGAGTAGCATGAATGTACGAAATTAGTGCAGGGATATCAAAAGATCCCATGAGCGAAGGGTACAACCCATAATCAATCATCTAAGTGGAAACATAAGATTTTTCAATCCAAGAGAAAATAGACCCAAGATTGGTTGTCATGTCAGAAAGGTTGGATTCCACTTGATCAATAGTCACAATCCTTCCCTCACGGGGAAAGCATATAATCCAAAAAACTGTTGAAACGACAACTGTCATGGTGTAAGTCCAACTTCTTCCTAACAAAATATTATAGTCAAGCGGTGCATCAACTACTTCAACCTCAATGCAAATAGAATTCCCTCCTAGAATAAATGGACATGAAGGAATTAGACCATGTGGTTGAAATGAACGTCCGTCAAAATAAGTCAAGAGTGTCGGGTAAGGGGTAAGCTCAAGAGAACCGATAACTTTCCAACATGACAAAGACATCACGCACGTGGAAGCTCCTTCATCAACAATGGTCCTCTTTACTAAGAGATTGTTACAAACAACCCCAATATGAAATGCCACATGATATGGAAGGAGAGGCCTCACATAAGTAGCATCAAACTTCATAACGAGATGACTAAAAGAGTTTGCAGCTCCTATAGTAGATAACAACATAGTACGCTGCGAAGGGAAACTTTGGAGAACTTCCAAAGAGGACATAGCACAAAGCGTCTAAGCGAAGTCTTCCACAACTGAATAATTGGGAGCAGCTCATGCATTAGGGTTATGAATCACCCTTTTGTAAACTCCCTTGGGTATGCGTGGTGCTTCTTGTTTCTCAGGATTCTCTATGTAGAGAGGGGCCTAATCCTATGAATTTTTCTTCCCTTTCTCCATTGACTCGGGGTTATCATAGTTCTTATTTCTCATCGACAAGTCTACATATTTTAGCATCGATGCGTTAAGCATGTTTACTACTCCTTTATATCTGTCATAGGGGGGAGCACTTGAAGTGCCTCATTGTGGGTTGAATTTGGAAGCACCAGCTTGTAAATTATGCCCTTTTGGGAAAGGTTTTTGAAACACAGCATACTATTGTTGTTGGTTCAACTTAAAGAGCCACTGGGCTTCTTCCATTCACCGGCCATAGGTTGCTGAATGGAAAGTTTCTGCATCTGGCTATTGGCCAAGTTTGTGTATTTTGTTTGTGTAGAACCCACTATACCATCGGCATGTGGGTTTTGGCTTTGCCAAGTTGAGGGTGGATCGCGACTTGTTCGACATAATCTCATACAGCATGCCTAACTAAGAGTATATAAGATCTAACTGTTGCACCCGAAATATCGCTTGTTCCTCTAAAAAAACTATTGACGTTGCAATGTCCTTTGAGATATACAAGAATAATGATTTCAGGAACCATTCAAGGAGGAAATCCAGTGGGACTGTATCTATAATCAGGCTCTTCCGTCTCCTCCATTCCCGACTATGGTCGAAAATGTGCGTGGCGTGGTCCTGTTCAAAATTATCCAGCAATTATGTCCCGACATTGTATCGGACATGGAATTGAAAGTGGTTTAAGAAAACCATAGATAATTCACCGAATGTTGAGTACTTCCCCCTCTCGAGTTCAATATACCACTTGGAAGTGCCTCCAGTAAGAGTGCACTGGGACATATGCAAATTGATCGAATCATCGTTTGGATGAGCACCACAAGTGGAATGTACTCACATGGTCCCGCGGGTCTTTGCTAATTTTCCCCTCAAACTTTGGGATGTACGAAGGTAATTTAGTTGGCACTGCAGGCCAACTAGGGTCATGATGAAACATATCATTCATCAACTTGGAAAAATCCAGCAAATGAAAAGTTTCCAGAAATGGTACCCGAGGCTGCATCATCGACTGATGAGAGGCCTAAAAAGAAAGGCATCTATTTCAATTAGCACCAAGTTTCCAAAAAGAGTTTGCTATCGAACTAGATCTCTGGATAAATCCTTGTGGCCTCTGGTTAAATGGAGGAAAACCTCCACCTATCTGGTTCCCAAATGGAAAATCAGGGTTACCTCCAACAAACCCCCCGTGGAAAGGAAGAAATATTGGCACAGGGGAGGACTGACTGGGAAACAGGTTTCCCCCTTGTGACATCCCTTGGAAGGGATTCCGTTGTACTTGGAGAGGAGTGCTCCCCATAGGTGCCCCTAGTGAGGACATAGGTCCTTTCCAGGGGATGGGTTGACCTTGGAAGGGGTTTCCCTCTGCCGACAGTATAGACATGTTCAAAGGGTTTCTCCCAAACCCACTATAAAGTGTGAACGGGGTCGAAGTGGATCACATACTAGCGGGTTGGGATCCACTACCCATAGAGGCACCCCAGCCCCATGCAAGGTTAGGGATGGAAAATGGAAGAAGTCCACTTCCTAATAATGGAGATGACGAAGGAATGTGACCTCTGCCCCAAGATAAGGCTTGGTAAGGAGCTTGAGTGCTTCCTACACCAACACTCAATAATGAGGACGTTGGATGAGAACTTACCAATGTGTTAGACATGCCCATCGATGAAATTTTGTAAGAGAAAGCATTTGTTGTTGACGTGAAAGATGTTGTTGCACTCGAAAATTGAGTGGGACTGACAATCAAAAAGGAAATTTTGTTGGTTGTTGCAATAATGTTAGGTTGAACTACATTTTTCATTTGGTATAACATACAAGGAGGGAAGATACCCTTGATAACGATCGCTAAGGTTTGATTTGCAGGGGGTCCCAAATCTGACACTGGCAAAGTGTCATCCATAATGGCCCACCAAAGGAGTCTTCTATCAGCAAATTCTGACCTTGGAGGTGGGATTCGGACGACCAAAAATGTGAAAGTCAAAGGTAACGAAGAATTAGCATGTGGATCAAATTCCTCGGCTCCAAGAAACTCAACATTTACCTCTTCTAGTTATACAACATTGACTTATGGAGAGTTATGGTATACAATCTCAGTCTGACCAACCAATACGAAAGTGTCAGACTGATAAATTCGACGCCTTTGTGGGGGCGGAGGAGAATTATTCCTAATATCTTCCTTGGGTGGAAGGAATTGAATTCTCCTCGATATTCAAGGTGGTAGGTTAGACACTTTGAGGGGTTACCTTTCGGTGACAAACAAATAGCCTTCCTAAGGTTGAAACTACTTTCACCAAACACACCACTAAAAAATTCCCTAAAGACAAGACATACACAAAGAAATTTTTCAAAATTCCGACTCAAGTGGATTAAGTCTTGGGACCGGAATCATGACAAAGTGTGATTAGGGCCTCTCAGACGAAGTCATAGGTTTATTAAGTGTCGTGGACCAAAAAACGAAGGTATGAGAAGCAGATAAATTGACCTCCACATATTAGACTTATCCGGTGCAAGTACCATGCTTCGCAGGGCACCCTCCAGCAGTACTGAAGTGTGTGATCAAAATATGCCCCAGGTACTACGACAAACCCCCGCAGTCACCTTGTGATTTACCTAGGAAGAGAAAATATGTTACCAACTCACAGTTGGTGCTCGGGGGGTACAGTAGACAACTGATATCGAAAGTGTGGGCAGGGTAGCAAAGCTCGAAGCCTTGAAAGAACTTTCTCTCACGGAGGTATGGGTACAATCAAAACCCCCAATACACAATCTCTCCACTATGTTTGGTCCATCTTTGGAGGGGAATCTCCTCGTCTATTCCTTACATGAACTTGTGTTTAAATCATGTGTTAGAGGAGCTTCCAGATCAACCTATATGAAAAACTAGATTCTACACTCCCTATCTCAGACACTTATGTTTGTTTAGCGGTCTTGGAGAAATTTACTCTCCAAATTACACCAAGGCCCTATCCTAAACTTGCTGATTTTCCCTAGAAAAAGAAAGTTTTCTAATAATTTTAGTTACGCGTTCATTTTAATAGGATGTTCTTATTCAAAAGGGGTGTGGATGAAAATTTTGGTGATGTTTTAGAGAGACTCCAAAATAAATGCAATATAAGAACACACAATTAGTTTCTTCAAGTGAAAAAGGATGCAACAACGCTTATGCAACAAATTCTTTTCTTTTCGGATGAAAACAAGAGTTTAAGTGCAAGATTTAGAACACCTCAAGATGTAAATGCATGCTAGGATGCAAAACTTGTACTACTTAATTCTTTTCATTTTTTAAATAAAAAGGTTACCACTACCAAAATATAATGCAACTACCTGAATGATAAGTAACTACTTCTTTTTTTGCAAATAAAAGGAAAGGTTTCAAGAAACGAGCAGTAAACCAACATGCATGTGTTTTTTTTTAATATTTTTCGTTTACAAAAGAAAAAATAAGCACAATAATGATTTTTTTTTTTCCTTTTTGAAACAAGGAAGAAAGAAGGAAAAAAGACATAAAGTGTTCAACCAAGACAATACCAAAATGACAATGAATATGGAAATGTAGACTAACAAGGTTATTCTTTTAGTCTACCTAACAAACCTTATACTAAACAGTCAAAGAAAAGATTTTTAATATTTTCTGTATATCAAGCATTCATAATCTAACAAAGAGACACCAAACAGAGACTCAGGGTAGTCCCAGTGACTGATCATACCAAGTATTAAACCCAGAACAGGAAGAGAAATTAAAAAAATTCAACTTCACATAGGTCCGCTATTATCACTAAAGAAACTCATGGATATCTGCGGGTTGTAGATATGAAACATGCGAATTTATGCGGGCTATAGTGATGCAACTCATCGATGCCAAGGTAAGTTATGAAAATAAAAAATCCACTTAGAAACTGAGGGCTTAAGGACTAAGCAACAGGTCATGTGAGGCTAAGAGACTCTAAAAATACTCAAAAACTAACAACAAAAGATAATGGAAACAAGAAGGACACCTCAACCAAACTGACCCAACTAGGAGTATCTCCAGTGGATTCACCAATTTTGATTAAAGGATTTTATCGCCTATGATCATGGGTCGTAATCACAACAGAGCAAGACCAAGTGAAAGAGATAAATATATCCCCTCAAACACAAACACACAAAGGCTAAAGAAAACAACTAATTAATTAGGAGTATGTAGGGATAGAGGAGAGAGAAGGAGAGAACCTTATTCTCTCGTTTGATGTCCATCCCAAGATCCGATCTGTTGAAGAGCTCACAGTCTTCCACTAGAACCATCCTACATGAAAGACATAGAACAAGCACTGCTATGAAGGTAGTTATATCATCAAAGCATGTACATGTTAGAAATCAAATTCAAATTAAGTGTATAGATAACATACAATGAAGACCATAAATGAGGGAAAACAAACTCTTTATTAATAGTAAGAGGAAACATTACAACCTTGTCTTACTTCTGGCACCGTCGTAAATCCAACCATCTAGGTTCCTCCAGGAATCCTCAAGAATCAACTCAACCAAATAAAACTTCCTTCAATGACTTAGATAAAGATAAGGAGACACTCTATAGTCATATAAATTGAGAAAGAAGTGCTAGAAAAGAATTTCCCAGACCATAGGGGGTGTTACTCAGAGAATTATAGGGAAGGGAGGCTTGCTAGATGTTGACAACATAAATTTGAATGAAAGGACTTGACCTCTCCTTATCCCTCAATGATTGTTTTATATCATCCCAAAGAGGTTTGGGGTGTTGTATTTCGTTGAGTATAGTAAAGGGTCGTAGGGAAACGAGTCCAACCAAAAAATCTTCTGGAAAACACAAGATTATTGTATTCTTCACAAAATTTGAGGGAATCCATGGGTTGAAATGTGGTAAAGCATGGATGTCTGTGTGTTGCACTAGGGAAACTCGTAGATATGCTCTTAGGGCATGTTTTTTAAGTAATTTGGAGAGGTCCTTTGGGGGGGAATTCTAGCAAGCAGTAGGAAAGTGTTAGCCCATGGCACAAAAGCATAAGTGGCATTTTTTGCTATAACAATTATTTTGTTGTTTCGATGGTATTTGTTGCAATATTTTTGTTTCTTCATATTATAATAGATCTAGTACCTTACAAGTGGTATTAAAGAACTTTCTTTTATGGAAACAGTGGGAAATTATTTTTTCTAGGGTAGAGATGTGGACTGTCGGTGTCTTTAAATCACATAGATCTATCGTTCAATGGGTAAAACTATGTCTGTGGAATAATAAATGCATGAAATATAGAAGGTTTCACTGGGTTACGTGAAACAAATGTTTCACCTTGTTGGAAACCTTTGTAACCCCTGTTGGTACACCTTCGAGTAGTACCACATCATATAGAACCTGTCTATGACCATCACTCCCACGTACTATCAGGTATATTGGGATTCCCCTAGGTCTCTTGGAACCAACTCTAGATCAGTCGATTGGACGCCTGACTACTATAGTGAAACTGAGAACAACACTCAGGAAGATACTCTATAGTACCTGGGTAATTGAGTAGTACAGTTAAGGGTACAATTGAGCCTCCTTATTTGGCGTCCTAAGATAATGGGTTGAGTACTACTGTTTGACCCCGCATATTTATCAAGGAGCCATAGCACTGGGAAAACCCTTTTTTGTAGGAACCCTGAAAAACCCTAACCCTTTGAAACAGAACATAACAAAAACATAATAGAAGGGATATCTTGCCACACAACCTTGCCTCCTGCATTCTGGTTGCAAAATTCCTACACAATTTTTCTTGTGAACGATTTGGGCATTTTGTCACTGCAGTATCCTTTAGGCCAGAGTATAAATCCATAGGAGTAAAAAAAGAGAGTAAAAGAGTGTAATGGTCCCATCGAAACCCTTATATGGGACCTATCCCATTGGATTCCTCTCCCCACCCTCATCGTTGTGGTACCTATCACTTCTAAGCCTTTTTTTTTTGGTGGGCCCACCCACCCTTTCCGACACCGTTATTTTCCACCTATTCCATTGCATTCCTATTTTCTCCCTAATAATTTTGGTATATATCACTTATCATTTTTTTTCCATGAACCCACTCTCCCTCCCTAGAACCCCTCATTCCTAAATGGCCACCACTCACAACAAAGAATTCCTTAACCTGCAATCCGAATCCAAACAACACACATAGACCATCTAGAGAATGACTTGTGAACTTTCTTCCACCAATTCCAACTTTTCAACTTTCAAGGCTGAAGTTAAGGGAAACTTAACTCCATTGATAACAAATTCACTGGAAAATTTGACACCATACACGCCGCTCTCAACCAGTTGTTCAACCAATCCCAGATCCCACCCTTCCCTGACCAACCATCACACTTAGATGGTGCTGACTCCTCCCATAATATGGCCTTTGATTCCAACTCCTTTCATTGTGACCCCCGTCTTCCCCGATTTGAGGTCAATAAATTTGGTGGCTTTGATCCCATAGACTGGGTCACTCAAGTGGACCATTATTTTTCCTTGCAAGGAATTACTGATGAGTTGGCCAAACTTCATTAAGGTGTTCTTTATGTGGATCCTAAACAATGGAAATGGTGGAAATGGCATAGAAATCCATGCCAAGGGTATGTTGCTTGGACAAAGTTTGTTGGAAAACTTTATGAACGATTTGACATAGACACCCACCATTTAGGCTGTTTGACCAAGTTGAAACAGTTTGGCACAGTGGAAGACTATATCACTCACATTTGAGCACTTGGATTTTAGAAAAGAGGGAGTGACCGATGCCTTATTTAGGGAATTCTTTATCAATGGCGTAAAGGATGGAATCCATGCCCAAGTCCTCATGGCTCGACCCCAAACTTGGTTGGAAGCTACTAAACTTGCTAAAGAAGAACAAAAAATTGTCTCCACCCAAAACCAAAAACCCTCCTTTATTCCTCTCACTAGACCCACCAATTCCACCCCTCATGCGACTCCTCTTAAGATCCAGAAATTAACTAGGGAAGAAAAGGATGAACACCAACTTATGGGCCTTTTCTATAATAGTAATGATAAATATTTTCTAGGGCACAAGTGCAAAGAACATAAATTTTTTATGGATATTTATAAGGATGTTTATAATGAGGATGTTAATGTTTCCCCTATTAAAGAGATACCCCAAGCAGATGATCCTACCCCACCTTATGATCCTTCTGAAGAAGAACCACTAATTTCACTAAAAATGCTTATTGTATTATTTTCTCCCCAAAACCTCGAGTGAATTGGCTACATTAAACATAGGAAAGTTACCATCCTAGTTTATAGTGGTAGGACCCATAATTTTATTTATAGCTGCATTGCCCAAGAAGTCAATTGCTATATCCATGCAGTCAACAATTTTAAGGTCATGATTTCCAATGGTGGTTCCATGAAATGTGGGGGACATCGTGAAAATGTGCACCTACAAATTTTTCAATACCACTTGAAATCTCAAATGTTTTCTATAGACATGGTTGGTTGTGACATGGTGCTCGATGTTGAATGGTTATGCACTCTTAGGCCCATTACCATGGATTTTAAGGACCTTTCCTTGCAATTCCAACAAGAGGGAAAATAGTATAAGTTCCAAGGAATCACATCAAGCTCACTTGCTATCATGAGCTCCCACTGAATGGAAAATATACTAAAAAAAGGTCAAGATGGCATTATTTCCCAACTCCATTCTATTCAAGACATTGCGACACCCTCTGTGCATCTTGACCTCCAATCTATCATCTCTCGACACCAAGCTATTTTTAACAACCCCCATGGGATCCGCCTTTCTCGAGGAATTCATGATCATTCCATTTCTATAGTCCCCCATAGTCTATCTCCTAATGTTCTCCCTTACTGTCATCCCTTTGCCTAGAAAAATGAAATTGAGAAAATAGTACAAGGATTTCTAGGAGCAAGTGTTATCCATCCAAGTACCAACCCCTATCTTTTCTAGTCATCATGGTACTCAAGAAAGAAGGCACTTGGTGCATGTGTCTTGATTTTTGTGCCCTCAACAAAATCACAGTGAAGGACAAATTTCCCATCCCTGTCATTGATGACATTTTGGATGAATTGAGTGGTGCTTAGTACTTCACCAAATTTGATCTCCATTATGGATACCACCAAATACATATGAAGGAAGAAGACATTCCAAGACTGCATTTCGAAATCATGAGGGTCACTATGAGTTCTTCGTCATGCCCTTTAGGCTGTGTAATTCTCCCTCCACCTTTCAAATCCTCATGGATCATGTCTTCCATCCCTTGCTCTATCAATTTCTATTAGTTTTCTTTGATAATATTCTCATCTATAGTGAAATTGGCAAGCCCATCTCACCCATTTGGATCAAGTCCTCTATCTACTATCTAAGTACCAAATTTTTCTCAAACAATTTAAATGTGATTTTAGAGCCTTTGAAGTTGAGTACCTTGGTCATATTGATGGCAAAGATATGTGTGGATCCTAAGAAAAATTGAAGCTATGAAGGATTGACCTCACCCTAAATATCTTAAAATATTGCATGGTTTCCTGGGTTTAACAAGATATTATCGCAAGTTTGTTTAGAATTATGGAAAAATTGCAGCTCCTCTCACTACTCTCCTTAAAAAGAATTCTTTTAGTTGGACTCCAACAAGTGATCAATCCTTCCAAGAATTGAAATATGCTATGTGTATTGTTGGAAACGTAATCCGTTAGGGTTACGAACTTGATGAAATATGAAGAGTCAAGTTATTATAACAATCATAGGGAGTCCAAGAGACCTTGGAAGATGAATCTAATGGTCATTTACATGCATTTATATCTATATCATATTAATGATAAATGCACCCTCAAGCTTATCTATTTTCATGTCTCCAACAGTGGTATCAGAGCATGTAGTTTGTATGCCTGGAATTCACTATGGTAGTGGTCCATAGCATTTGAGTGTTAACTCCATGAGTGTTCCTCTGTCCATCAACTTGCTAGTCTGCATTTTATTCTATCTGCTTGCAAGTCTGTTTATTCCCTCATCACATGTGTATAAATGCCTCTATATGCTAGGGTTTCTGTATTGCCTGCCATTGTCGAAACAAATGCCCTCTCGTGTTTTTTAAGCCCCATGGATGATTTTAGGGGCTAAATTTCTCTCATGGGATAATTTTCCATGGTTTTTCCAAAAATGAGATTCGCTATTTTAAAAATGATTCGCCCAAATTCTATAGGATAAAACTATTTTACCTTAAAAATCGCCAAATTTTTATAAAAAACTATATAAAATCCTTATAAATTTGAATATTTTTACAAAAATATTGCCAAACATTTATAGTTGGCATATGAAGGATTAGTAAGATTCGCCAAGGTTTCTACATTTTAAAATAAATTTCCATCCTTAAAATCATCCTTGTTAAGCACTCATCTATGTCGTGCGTACGTGTAGGGTTTCACCTACTCTCAGAAATCCTCTCTTCTTTGTTCTGTCTATCCTCTCCGTTCACACCTCTCATCTCTATCTACAAATATGGCCTTATACATTATTGTGTAACAACCTTTTCCCATAAGCCTCCTAAACTCATATCTTTTGCGCTTCTCTATATATGAATCTATGTAGACTAGACACGATTTTGTTTGTTTAGTAGAAATTTTCCATCGCTATGTCCTCGTGGATTATGTAGAACTATGAAAGAGAATATCATTGACCATGAAATACCAAATCAACCATTTGGATAAAAATATACGAACTAAAACTCACAACTCCCAGCCTCAAGAATGCAGGAAATGGTTCCATGAATGAATGAGATGCCACATATCAAGATTAATGACCAATTGGGTTCTTACTAGAGATCAGATATCCTCCAACATGAATGTATATGAATGTATTTCATTGTGGACTCACTCCAATGTTTTCTCGCGGTTTTGAGTTTGAGTGGTTTTGAGAGTCCATGACCATGTGTCTTCCAAGAGGAGGAGGTGTTGGATGTATTGGAGTGGTTGGATCTTCGAAATGACATTGAGATAAAAGGGGGAACACAAACATAATATAAACATGTCGAGATATAGGTAGAACCAAAACTATCAGAAGAAGTGGATTGGAACTTAAGTCTTTTGGGATCCATAACATTGGATACTTACTTTGATACATTTGAACTACGAGGAGTCCATCTAATTTTAGATTATAATTTATTCCTTTCTTACTGCTGGGTAGTTGTGAAAATAGTTTGTTACAAAGTTATGCAAATGGTTTTCATACCTCTTATTGGATGAAGGGGAGTTTTTCATTCAAGACTAGATAGAAACCTGTAGGTAAGGTTCATTGGATGGTTTGCATAAAATTCCACTACCATATTAATAGCGACACAAAATGAAGTGATGCTTGCATTTGTTTTCTAAATGAATAGATTTGAGATACAATGAGCAAAGTGCACATGCTTAATATTTTCATATCCCAAGTCCACAAATACTTGGTGTCCCAAGTCCAAACGTCTTAATCTATGGGTGAAAAGTAGAATATGAAGATATTTTCATTTACTAATGCATCTGAATTGCGGGGAGTCCATCTAAGAGCATATAGAGGCCTGCACACCAATCTCCAAACTTCTCTCCATGCCTCCAATTTTTTGAAGTTGGGAGCACCCTCAACTCTTTCGGGAAGTGATAATTTTTGGCAACTAGGACAGTGATAATGTTTTAGAACATTCTATCTTCACGTCAACATTGCTTGAAAATGGTTCTACTTGACATCAAACAACACATTCAATCCTAAAGATCCATACAAATACAAAATCAAGGTAACTTGCAAATAGTTTAATTGTAAGTTTACTTGTGTTTTTTTGTAAATGAGTGCATTTTCGGTAGAAGTCGACACCCTTCATTTGTTGAGTTTGCTTAGTTAAGTTTTCATTGTATATTTTGATTGTGAAAGGGTGGAGTTGCAAGAAACTTTTGAGGTCTAATTTTGTCTTTAAAATGGCTTGAGTTGAGAAGCTATTAGAGTTACTAAACAATCTAATCCTCTCTTCTCTCTAAAATACAATCACCATTGAAAAAACAACTATGTAGTCTGTTGTAACATACTTGCAAGTTTCACAAGACAAAGTAACATTGTTGCAAACTCAGATTCGAATTTATTCACGATGCACTTGAGCGAAAGAATCTTCAACACCATTCATAACTAGTCCTTGTTCAGAACAACCTTTTTTTTGAAGAAGATGATGATGCCTATTCAATCCAACAACCAGTGCAAGAGAAACTCAGTGAGATAGCTCCAGATTCAAATAAATATGACTTTCAAATTCCTCTTTCCAAGTGGATCATTAGACCTTGAGAAGAAATAAAAAATAACAAGAAAAAAAACAATATTGGATATGAAAAGGATGTTACCTTTGAAAATTTGTATTACACCAAACCAATCCAGTTCTAGAGTGTTGGATTTCTAGAAGATGGTTCACATTAACTTGCTCCAGTTGAAGAGAAGATTCATAAATGCCAACATTGTCAGTGAGTTGTCCACATGGAAGATTAGTGTTCGATCTTCATCCTTGTGAGAGTTGTGGGAAACACAATCATCATTCAAATATATGTTCTAAGAACAAGAAATATGCAAGAGTAAAGAACCACTATGCGTGGATGACTTCTTGGAGATGGTCATCAATAGTTAAGAAGATATTACAGTCATATTGACAAGTCCATTCTCAAGTATTGACGTATCTTGTAGTGAAATGATTTTCATCTTCTCACCTTGTATCTGATGGGGGGGAACAACATCAATGATTGAGAGTCAGTCTTCAAGTTTCAAAGTCTTATCAATCGAGAAGTAACAAGAGAGAGTGATAAGTGAGCATGATTGGTTTGTGGTTTTCCTTAAACCACCACTTAGTATAAGACTTACAAATTCTTCTAGAAAATGGTTTGAGGTTTCCCTTAAACCTGCACTTGGTAGAATACTTTCAACTTCTACTATAGAATTGTTTATGGTCATATTTAAACCAACATTCAAGAGAACTTCCAATTAGAAAAAGCCATCGGCTTCAACTTCTTGCTAACTTAGGAAATGTTCTGGGAACCATTGATCCTAGAGAAAGGTTCCAAAGTTTGTGGTCATCCTTTGATCCAAAATGGATCCAAAAACCAAAATGGGTCCAGGAAGGCCTCAAAATCGAAGTTCTCAGAATCACTTCAAAATGGACGTGTACGTAGGCCTTGTCGTTACGAACCCAACACAACTTGAATGGGCTCAAACATACATCATATGCGAAATATATCATGATCTGTTCGTTTTGCCAAACATGCAAAATTTTGTTGACTGTGTAGTCTTTACAGTGATGACATGGAAGCTGACTGTGCAGGTTGTATGGTCATACAGTGACATGGAAATGGTGCGTTGGCATGCTGAATAGGAAGTTGATGGCTGACAGGTGGACGAGTCATTTTGTGACATGTGGCACAACTGAAAGGGTGACATGTGGCACGTTCGTACAACTGAGTTGGCATGGGATGATGTGGCAAGGTCTGTACAGTCGTACAACATGAGGCAGTTGAATGGAATGGTAGTATGACTAGGCAGGTGATGTGTCAGGTAGGGAGAAAATGGTATGTCAAGGTCCATACAGTCGTATGACATGTGGCAGCTGAATGGACTGGTAGACTGACTGGGCAGGTGTTGAAGTGGCAGGTGACGTGTCAGGTATGGAGTGAATGGTATGGTTCCATGTGGCCCAGTCTTGGGCTGCCACATGGAACCCCTCCATTGGTTGGAATATGGTAAAATTCTGGGAGAGTTCTTTGGAAGGGTCGGGCTACTAGCCCGCCCAATTTTTTCCTTGTAAACTATAGTGTAAACATTATATTTAACCTTGCAGAAATGTATTATCCATGGAGAAAAGGGTTGGGTCTTAGCTCCATCCCTCGACGCTTTGCATGTAACTTCACCTTATGACCATGATTTTAAGTTATCACGTGCATGATTATTGTCTACGATTCAGCCCCCGGTCTTCTCCATAGGGCATACGACCCACTCCTTTATATTGTTGGCGTGGATGTGTGGGGATATGCCCGGCCAGCTGGGATAGACTACCGACCAAGGTGCCTAACCAGAGGCTTATGACCAGGGGGATAAAATTGCAAATAGGCTCATGGAAGTATAGGTCGTGGCCACATGGGCCATAGCCACATGACTGGGGCGAGGAATCAAGGGGCCAACGCACATTTTATAGCCCTTGGACACATGGATCTACGCCATATGTCCAGGAGCCCAAAGATAAGGGGTTGCACCCTATTTTGACCCAAAAGTGGGTTTTAAACTATATAATATGATTTTAATTGATTTAATGAGCTCGTTTGGGGGGATTTTGACCATTTTTGGAGGATCTGGAGCCCTTTTTGAGGCCAGATCTTGGGGAGAAGTTGGGAGTTTGTTGCCAACTTCAAGCCTATATAAACCATAGGCTCTTAAAAACCTTGGGGGGTTCATAAGAGGAAAAATGTTGAAGAATTTTAAAGCCAAAGCCATTTTTATGCAGGGAAGCCATTGAGGAGAGAAACTTTGCGAGCTATTTTCGGGAGCTTCGTTCATTTGTTTTTAGTGCCGTTAGTTTTGTCGGGTTATTGAGATCTATCAGAACACGGCCAGATCATTTTTTAATCCATTTGACACTTTTCAGATGTATTTTTGAATATTTGAAGAGAAATAAGAAAGCCTCACCCACTGAGACAAAGGCCCTGAGACGTAGGTTATATTGTCGAACTCGGTTATCAACTTTTGTTGTTATGGTTTGCTGATTCTTGTGCTTATTTCTAGATCTGTATATTTTATATCACTTCCATGTTACATCATTAATTCTTCCTCTTTCATCAATTTCTTTAATGGTTAATGAACTCTTGTTTTAAAACTCAACCATATTCTTTAAAAGATATTTTCATATCATCCTTAAACCACCAGATTAGTTTGTGGTCTTCCCTAAACCACTTCCACCAATTAGTAGAAGACATCATCTTTTTCTATACATTCCATTTGTGGTTAGCCCGAAACCACCAAATTCAGAGATCACATTCAACCATCAACATCTACACACTTCCATATTTCAGCTATCCATTTTAGATATCATCTCTCACCTTGGACTCACATACACCTCTTTAGATTAAGGGGGAAAATGTTGGAAACAACATCCATTAGGGTTATGAACTTGACAAAATATGAAGAGTCAAATTATTGTGATGATCATAGGAGTCCAAGAGACCTTGGAAGATGAATCCAATTGTCATTTACATGTATTTATATCTGTATCATATTAATGATAAATGCACCCTCACACTTATCTATTTTAATGTCTCCAGCATGCACACATCATGTCCTAGCACTATTGTACTTCAACAAAACTTTTGTCTCAGAATGTGATGCGTTAGGGAAAGGAATTGGGGTAGTCGTCATGCAAGATGGTTTCCCTTTGGCTTTCACTAGAAAACAACTGTCATAGAAACATTTGGGAAAATCAACCTATCAAAAATAAATGTTGGCTATTTTGGATGCAGTGGATCTCTAGCATCCTTATCTCTTAGGGAAACACTTCCAGATTAAAACTAATCTTCGTATCATCAAGTGTTTTCTAGAACAAAGAATTTCATTCCCGGAGCAACAAAAATGGGTGACCAAGATGTTTGGATATGATTATGAGATAATATACATAAGGGGAAAGAAAATATGGTTTTTGATTCTCTTTCAAAGAAATATAAAAAAGAATATTCTCTCTTTTCCCTCTCATTCATTGTAGTAGACTGGCTTCAGGTCGTTTTCCAAGACTAGTTGCAAGACCGCAAACTTTCTAGCATGATCCAAAAATTGCAACAAGATCCTCAAGCTTCTCTAGGTTACTCTTGGCACAATGAAGAGATTCTCTATAAAGGTCACATGTATTTAAGCAAATAGTTGAACATTAAATCCATGGTGTTCTATGAGTTTCATGCTTCACCCGCAACTAGGCATTCAAGGTTTACCAAAACCTATGAATGGGTCAACCTTTCTTTTTTCTGGGACAACATGAAACGTGACATCTACACCTATGTGGTTGAATGTGATACTTGTCAACGCAATAAGGGAGAAACAACCAAAGCTCCAAGAACACTCCAACCACTCCCGATTCAACTTGTTATTTGGAGGGATATTTTTATGGGTTTCATTGTTCATTTGACCAAATAGGGTAATAAGTCAATCATCATGGTGGTAGTGGATTGTCTTTCCAAATATGATCATTTTTGTTCTCTTCAACACCCATTCATTGCATCCAGAGTGGCTCAAATTTTTATGGATAATATCTTCAAACTCCATGGCATGCCTCATTCTATTGTATCTGACCAAGATCCAACTTTCACCGGAAATTTTTGGCAAGAATTGTTCAGGCTCTAGGGCACCCAATTGCATCTTAGCACTGCCTATCATCCCTATACTGATGGACAAAATGAATCTATCAATAAGTGTTTGGAAACATATTTGTGGTTTTTTGCGTCTGACAAAAAAAATCAATGGGATTAGTGGTTACCCCTAGCTGAATGGTGGTACACCACATCTTACCATATTTCCACTTGCATGACTCCATTTGAAGCAGTTTACGGGAAAAATATATCATTGTTTCTCTCATACATACTAGGTGTCTCCAAGGTCCAAGAAGTTGACAACAATATTACAGTCCGAGCAGCCATTCTCCATACTCTCAAAGAAAATTTGGTCTTGGCTCAAAATCACATGAAGCAACAAGAAGATCAAGGTCATTATGAACATCAATTCACTGAAGGGGACCAGGTGTTTCTTCATCTTCAACCTTGTGAGAACACTTCACTCAAAGATGAGCACTATCAAAAAAAATTCCCCAAATTTTATGGTCCTTATATAATTCTCAAGCGTGTGGGGTCCATGGCGTACCAACTAGCTATGCCCAATTACTCTAAGCTCCATATTATTTTTCATGCTTAAAGAAAGTGATTGGAACAAAGTTCCTGACTCAAACTCGTCTCCCTGAGTTAGATGAAGAAGGTTCCATTTGGTTGCAACCACAAGAAGTCTTGGACCATCGTGAGTATCATCTCTGTCAGTGCACCATCAAGGAAATGTTATTTCAGTGGAAGGATACACCTCTAGAAGATGCCACCTAGGAGTCGACTACCATTCTGAAACAATTTCCTCATCTCAAGCATTGAGTACAAGGTTTATTTTCAAGGGGGAGGGCATGTTAGGGATCTAACCTCCCTAACCCCTCACATAGATAGAATAATATATTTTCCATGTAATAAAGGATGACATTAGTTAATAAGGCCTATTTAATAATGTGAACAATTCTAATGTAATAAGACTTAATAGAAGCTTCCACTTCTAGAAATATCTTCCTCTAGAATGTTCTTTAGAAGATAGAATTAGTATAAATAGGAGTATAAGGCACGAGGATGTTTTTTTGGGGTATTATTGTAATAGAGCACTGCTCTCATGTAGGTTCCCCTTGAAGAGGAAAGTGAACATTGTTTTCATTCAATAAAGGTATTATTGTTGATGTTGCTATTCTCATTATTTTGTTGTTTTGCTGATATTTGTTGTAATATTTCTATTTCTGCATATTATAATAGATCTGGTACCTTACATTGTTTTTAGTGACAATCCAATTGCTTTCTTATATAAACCTTGATTTTTGAAAATTGGTAAGTGGATAGTGTGGATCTCTGTAATTAATCCAACATTAAAAATATAAATAAAAATACAATTTCCTCCTCTTCATTCAATGGGAACTTTTCGATTTTACAATAAAGTAGCTAGATTACTGACTCTACCACTGGAATTTTATCTAATTTTGCTAAATTCAGCAAGGATTATTTTCACTAAATCGATTCATAACTCTTGTTGTTAAATTTAGTTCTTGCATACTAGTAACTAGTTATAACTGCAAAAATATTGCAAAAGCCAGTTTAGATAGAACATGAGAAAAATCTTTAAAAGCTAACATACAAGAATACTAATTAAATAAGATGATGAACTTATGGGACAACATCTTGACATTGAAACAAAATATTTCAGTAAGAGTCTTAATAGATAAGAGCTGGATCACATTCTGTAGATGGGATATTTCCAAGTACTGTATATACTTCAAAATTAAAACTAATGAGTGAGAAACAATCAAACTATAGGCATTGCGAACTATTGTTTCCACACTTTAAGTTGCAGGGTTTTGTACAACATTCTCAAACCAACTTAAAAGTGCATGGATTCCTTGCAAAACTAATTTCCATATGTATTGGACATTGGCCTACAAAATAATCACTTCCTTTTAACTTTATTAATTATCAAAACCTCCAATTCTACTTATATACCAAGAATGTCACATCAAGAAGCCAAAGAGAGAAACACAAAATCCCCATTCTTAACTATGCAAGGAGGGTTAGTAAGTCCACTTTGGCTAGAATTTGTAGAGAATTTATAGCTTTCCTATTTTCTGGTAGGCCTGCTACTCAAATAAGAAATTATCTTAAAGCATGAAACACAGTCAAAATTTACAGAGTAATTGAAGCTAGAAATATGGAATTCACAAGAATGGTCTACTGTGATTGAAGAGAAAACCAAAATCATTTGGAATGAATTGTAACGTACACAACAATCCATGCACTGAATATTTCCTCCATTTCCTCAACGATGATTCAAAACAGAGGCATTGGACTTATACAACTCATAAAATTTCCTTCAATACCCATAAAGAAATTTTGACTTCCTCTGGGGCTCTTGGCCAAATGCATTCTAAGTGTTTCACTTTAAATTCTCATTATCAATAATATTCACTTATATAATTAAAGTTTTGACATTGTGGTGTGAATATATATGGAGCAGCCAAAGACATCAAGTCTGATTTGCAGTGTCCAACAATAGACCGCAAAAAGTAGGTTGCAGTGTCCTATAGAGAACAACAACTGCAAGGTGGCAGAAGACACACAACCCAATTGTGTAGATCATAAAGTTCCACAACACCAAGTTGTGGAAATAATGATGAGGTCGAAAACACCAATTGTTGCATAAACATAAGGAAGTCACAACACCCATTGGTAGTGACACAAAGACTGTAAGTAGACTTACACAAGTAAGAACTAGACCAATAATTTCATATTAACACAAGTGTTTGCAATCTTTGTAGAGAAACAGACAGATCTTCAACAAATTGATTGTGAGTTGGTGAGGCTTACGGTTCAAAGGTTATGTGTCCTTTATGATTTCTTGAACATGATACCAAATGTCCTTCTGTGTATGAAAGTGTTTCCACTGCTTATTTTACATAAAATTCTTGGATTGACTACATAAACAAGATTAAGACACTAAAGACAATACAAAAAGATGACTAGGTTATTGTTAGCGACTTTGATGGCATACGATGTAAATAAATCAAACATAGTTCAAGTCACAACTTGTTTAAGAATCATGGTCACAAATCATACATGTCCAAAATATGATGATGAGGTACAACATATAAGAAAGGAAAACGATTTGTTGTGCACTATAATAAGCTAGACGGCATACCAGTTTCATTCTAGGTGAATATAATACCTATCAATAATGAATGTGGAACCATAATAGCAATCTAAACTTATCGATATGCCAATGATTAACAAGTGAAGCTTACAATCTTTTCCAATTATTTCAAATCCCTATTCCTCTCAACCCAATCCTCAAAACTGTCAATACCATATGAAATTTCTACTCTACATCCCACTTCAACATATAAATACCAAAACTTGTCCTCGGGCTGACAAACGTGTAGAATTCTTGAGCTTTCAATAGTGGTCGTGTACTGCAATCCCTAAATCAAGACAATGTAGTACCCATATTGAATAACAATCTGTCTCATGGAAACATAATATGTATATCTTGAGACATTGTTGTCATTTATTGCAAATGTCAAACCCCGTGAGCATAAATGCCCAGGCGCAGGATGCATGTAGCAACTCATTGCTCTATTATTTTAATTCTACTTAGTTTCATTATTGGTTTTGTTAACTAATTCTTGTTTTGTAAAATTTTAGTAAAGATACTCATATTGGTGGGCCCCGATGGGGGTAGTTGATATGTCAACTTCCCTAGGGAATAACTTTTGCATACGATCTCCATTTGGGATGTTTGATACCTCATCGAAAAGGTATAGTTGAGGAGTACACATTACAAATGGCCAAATACATCCCAATAGGGAACTATTGGGTGCTTCCATGTCAAAAAAATGTTGTTTAGGGCCACAAAACGACCTCGAAAGTTTTGAACCCGAAAAACTGTAGAAAAAAACACAAAAGGGAAAATTGTTTTTTGAGCCAATTTAATAGGTGGGTGGCCACCGATATCCACCTAGATCATTCCTCCCCCCTTAGAAAATAATGGTCTTCGATATTGCATCAAGTTATCATGGGAGATGGAGAAGATTTTTTTGAATCTGAACCTTGGTGAGATGATTTCCTTGTTGAAGAAGTTGTCATGTTTGTACTTATCATTAGCTTGTTGAAGGATTTCATAAACCTATTGTTGGATGGATTGGATCCATTCAACCAATCTAACTGCATGATTTTCTTGAGTGTGGAAGGAATTTGTCAGTGAAGATGCAACATGAAGAGCTATATCAGTGGGGGCTAATGGTTTCAACCCCAAACATGTCTAAAAAGGATGGTGCCTAATAGAGATATGAAGGGATATGTTATAGCTTGGATTGATTGGGAAGTGTAGAGGCACGCATGTAGGTGAAGCAATAATACCTTTGTTCTCTTCTACAATCTTGTCGACCTGCTTCTGCTGGATAAAAAGGGATTGGGATGAGGTTGTAGTGGTCACAATGCCCTTCTGTTCACCTTCTGACATGATCGTGAAGGGAATAAACTTTGTGGTATGAAAAATTACTTTGCGGCACTGTTTTCCCAAGATGATAGTCAAAACTAGCTCTGGTATTATGTAGAGTTGACCCCCCAGAGTAATAATGACACTACGGAGTCGAGACTCATAGACATCATGATACTTCCACATATATGTCTGGCCTAACAGAACATCATAGACTTCCAGTGGGGCAACATCACACAATACCTCATCCTTGAAGGGCTTGATGCCATAGGATATGTGGCACTGCTGATTGATGCAAAGATCTTGTGTGGTGTTTTTGGCAAATCCAACTGCTTGATGACCTCTACTGAGATGAGGTTATTTTTTATTCCACTATCAACAATGAAATGTAGTGGGGTCCCCTTCACCCACATCTATGAATGGAAGAGGTGCTCCCCCTCCTTAGGATCCTCTGGTTCTTCTAGTTGGATTGTTGTGGTCATGATGATAGTAGTGGATTTTGCATCAATGATCTATTTACTTTTATTGTTTTCTCAATCAGAGTCTAAGTTGGGGTTTGACTCATTTTCTTTGAGCTCGACCACCAATGAATATTTTGAGTGACATTCATCAGTGTAGTACCAAGGGATTTTGTGGAAGTTGCACCACTTTCTAGTGTCCTTCTTCATCTTCTCGTTACCCTTATTTTCCTATGGCTTGGACTGGTTGTATTGAGGTTGGTTGTTCTGTGAGTTAGGGCTACCTTTACCATAATTCATTTGTTTCATATTTTCATACCCAAACTCTCACTTTTTCTACTGCTTAAATATTTGCTCAATTTTGACAACATATTGATAAGCAGCTCCCAATGATGAGATGTACAAAAACTCCATTTTGGTTTGGATGTTCTTGTGTAGAGCCCCATGATATTTTAGAACCGGATGCCACTCGGAGTCTTTGATACCCAGTTTGGTGCACAAGGCATGGAAGGTGTTTGTGAACTCTGACATTGTTCAACCCCTCTCTTGAAATAGTGTGGTCCATCTCATGTACTGGTCCTTCTATTTTCCAACAGGGTAATATTTTTCCTTGATGGCATCCATAAAACAATCCCGAGTGGGCTCGACCCCAAATATTTTGGATTCCTCTGTGGATTTTTTATCACAATAAGTCTCCCGCCAATCTTTGACATGGGGGACAACCTTCAGGAGCACAAAGTTGATCTTTTCCCTATTGTAAAAATTGTGAACACAGAAATAACCTTCTAGTAGATTTAACCAATTTTCCAAAGAATCCACATCTATCTAGCCTTTGAATATGGGAATATCAAAATTAACTTGTACCTTGAAGGGGGTGGCTCCTCCAAGGTGGCCGCTTGACGAATATGCATATGTTATTGTCAGTAACCGCCAAAGGTTTTGGGAAAAATGATCCATCATCTCATTCCTTTGTTTCATGAGGAATTATGCAAGCAACAACTTAATAGGATCTCTCGCCACCTCATCTCTCTTTTCTTCTACTATGGGAGGCCACTTGGTTTGGTTTTCCTCAAGAGGAACTAGCTCGAAACCCAACTCTCTATACCCTGACTTCGTTGGGGACATGCACTAAGAAACGACAAGGAGCAGACTGCTTTGATATCACTGATATGGATTTTGCTGAGAATGAAAGGAAGGAAGATATATAGCAAAGAAACTCACAGAGATATTGGAAGAAACACAAAGATACAATAATACACAATTTATACTAATGAACGAAATGTACAAAAACTATAAAAATATAGAGTGAATGAACTCGCTAGAATGTTGGAAACTTATCTTTGAGAAGAGATGTGATGACTATGCTAATTCACAAGAAGATGATTGCAATGAGGATCCAAAGGCCTTTTTAACATAAAGTATACACGAGAAAACCGTAAACATCCAAAACCCTAACCCCAAAAGATGAAATTCCAAAAGGTTTGTGGGCCCCAATGGGGGTAGTTGATACATCAACTTCCCTAGGGAATAACTTTTGCATATGATCTCCATTTGGGTTGCTTGATACCTAATTGAAAATTTCTAGCTGAGGAGTACACATTCTAAATGGCCTAATACATTCCAATAAGGATCTACTAGGCGCTGCCATGCCAAAATATCGTCGTTTAGGGCCTCAAAAGGACCTCATAAGTTTGGGACCTGAATAAATATGGAAAACTACCAAAGTGGAAAGATATGTTTTGATCCAATGGAATAGGAAGGTGGCCACCGATATCCACCCGAATCAAATAGATTTATAGAGTTTTAATTTTACACACAGAGCAAGCATATCAAAACTGGCAATACTGAAGCATACATATTTCCCATAATTTATTTCAACCTTGATTGAAGAATACTAATCTACAAGAATTTTATTCAATCATCTGAGATCAAATTTAATAGAAATAAATATGCAATAATTACACAGAACATAGATTTTAAAATTTATATTTTAAAAAAAAATTGTAGAGCAACAACCGACTAAGTAAGCGATTTCCACCCAACCATAGGAAATACACAACTGACGCAACCCACTAGTTGAGCTATGATACCACCAAGGCGAAATAGGGATAAAATAACACTGAAATTCAGATTCAACCAATGTTTTCTACTATTGGTTTCTTGACGACAGAGAAACACTGAGGCACCCACATACCTACCCCACACAACCCAAGGAGCACCTCCTTATTTTTTGTACATTACCTCAGAAATGACTCCTCGTGCTATTCATTGTGTGCATAGAAGGTCCATGATGTTATCTCAAGTTTCAATAAAATTCTCCATGGTTTCTTGGCTTTTCCTCAAGGTATACAAGCTTCAATTCATGGCTATTTTTTGTCTATCATGGGCTTGGCTCCTCATTTTTTTTGTTTAACCCCTTCAAAATAATTTCCACCACTTTTCTAACTGATTCCTCCTCCCCATTCAAATCTTTCTCTATTTTATAGTACCTCAGATATTACTTCTTATTGTGTTATTCAGTGGTGCATAGAAGATACATGTTGTTATCTCAAGTTTCATCATAATTCTCCATGGTTTCTTGTCTTTTACTCAAGGTCTACAAGCTTCAATTCATGAATAGTTTTGGTATAGCATGATATTGACTCCTCCTTTTTGTTGTTTAACCCCTCAAAAATATTTTCCAAAATTTTTTCTAACTAATTCCCCCTCCCCATTCAAATTCTCCTCATGCATAATGGTAAAAGAATTCAAACTCAACTTATCTTCCTAGTTCCAAGAATGTAGGGGAGACAACGTGCTAGATTTTAGGAGTGGTGGCTTAGATTGGGGAATTTTTTTCCTCCACTCTTATTAACTCCTTTTTTCTTTGAAATTCAAATTTGAAACGGGCGAGGGTTCAAGGTATCGTAAGGTAGATGTTTTTAGGTATAAACCCCCCTTAGACCCCTCATGTTTCCCCTCTTGTGGTATCATAGCCCCTATAGAAACTCAATCTCAATTGATATTGATCCTTCTTCTTTATTAACTACAAAATAGAAAACTTACATATTAACAATACCATGGCATCTCTGTCCCATGGAGTTAGCATAGTAGACTTATAAAGTAATCATGTAAATTATTTGAGTATTTAATTACAAGTAATTCTAGGAGTAAAATTTGGGATATTACAATCTCCTAAGTTACATTGAGAATCTGGTTGTCCAATAAGATTAAAAATTATTAGGAGGCATGGTTCACATAAAATGAAACCTATTTGAATTGAAAAAAAACCTTAAAAATGATTAGGAGGCATGGTTCACTTATTTTCATATACCAACCCTTGCACCACGTAGCAAGATCACGTGATTACTTGATTATGCCACATGAAGGGTCAACCTTTAACAATATTTAGCCTTATAACTTGGTGATTTTTTCTTCTAACATTCTCTTAATAATTTACCAATAAAATTTCTCTTTTGAAAATGAAAATACAAGCATGTTTTTCCAGTGTTTCCACTTCATTTGGATCACTAGTGTTGATGATTTGCACATGTTGTCAAATGTTGATAATTGAACTGATATAATATTGTTGTAATGTTCTTTTAAACCTTGATGGGACTCATATATTGAGTGGAGACGTGATGAGAATGTCTTCATATGGCACAATCTACTCTTCCTAACAATGAAAATTTGGGAATCGTGGTGAAGGAGAAAGATGGAAAATAATGAGGGGTGTTATTGTATGTGAGTTAGAAAGATGTGATCTAGAGAAGTATAACTAAACTCTTATTTTAGCATAAATCTAACTTTTTTTCGATTCTATTTTAACATTACTTACAAACAAACAAGAAGCATTTGTTAGTCATTCATCATGTAATATTATCTTTAATCAAACAATTTTTTAATATTAGATAAAGTAAGACAAAAAGATAAATTATATTAATGTCCATAAATGAACAAATAATACAAAAGACATAGTGACTAATGCATATCATGACGCGACTCACAAATACAAGAGGTAAGGTGCAATAACTAATTTTTCTAAAAAAATTGATATGATTCCCTATTAGAAGCACCTTCAAGATCTCTTAGAGAGCGGGGAAGTATATTTAGAGAGGCACCAAGGAGGAGAATATCATCAAATAACAAAAATAGAAAATGAAGATAAACTATTACAAGATGAGAATGTGACAAAGAACTTGTGGCATATTACTACTCCTAGGAGAAGCATGATAAAATTGATTAATGGTGATTCCTGTTCAATATTTGTATTTAATGTTACATATAATTACATCAACATGGATAAAACAAGCTATGGTAGATGTTCATGTAGTCCAGTTGCGAGGGTTGATATTCAAAAGTGGGAGAGAAAACATTAATCTCTCCGGAGATTGAGAGAAGTGGAGATCAAGGTCAGCAGATACAAGAACTTTGTTGTGAAAAAGGATCAGTACTAATAGAAGGATTTGAAGTAGTGTACTATAATAACCCTGATGAATGCAACCCCTAATGCTTGCAGCATTTTCTAGAGGAGGGACAAATTATGTTTCTTTTTCCAAACATGGAAATGAGTAGATATTAAAATTTAATGAAAATATTTCCTATAATTATATTCATTTTATATTATGTCAAAATATTTTCTAAGAGTTCAAAATGTTTTATAATCTAGTGAAATATCCACCAAGACTCCACAATGTTTTCAAATTTAGTGGATTTTCGAAGGCTTTACGAGGTTTTAGAATTCAGTGAAAGGTTCCCAAGACTTTACAAGATTTTGTAATTCCAAAATATTATATATAAATATTATATTATTGATAAATAACTTTCAAATTTTCCTATGTATCATGGAGATTCAACCATTTATTGTACATATACATTTATCGGGGTTTCTTAAAAATTTCCTTGTAGGTGGTAGGACCATAATCATCTCACATGACATTTCCCTTTACTATGGGTCATATCTCTACACAAATGGACTTCATAATCTTGGGAAGTAATGAATTCGAAGGAGAAATACCATGCACATATTGGAAATCTCACTAATTAAATATTGCCTATGTTAGAGGGAAATTTTGTTAAAAGGGAAATCACTTCTTCTCTTGATTCAAAAATAGGAGAAGTTATATATGGATTCCAACAATTTACAAGGAAACATCCTAGTAGAAATTAAGCATATCAAAATCATAGGCATCCTAGATTTTTTGGGAAATAATCTCTCTCAAAGAATCCGTAACTTTTTTGTTGACACCTAGAAGCTAAGATATCTAGATCTTCCTAAAAACAATGATCAGGTAAGATACCTGCAAATCTAGGGAAATGTGTGAACTTACTATTGCTATACCTATCACACAACAGGTTTAGTTGGAACATACTTCCAGAGGTTGAAAAATTGCAAATTTGTCTTTCTATTTCAACATTTCAAACAATTTATTCAATGGTCACGTGCCTTTGGAACTAAGTAAGATGACTATAGTTCAAGGTATATATATTTTTGCAAATTGGTTCACTAGTTACATTCAAAGTGCACCCATAAGGAACAAAGAAGTAGAATCCATTAATATTTCCTACAACCCATTTGAAGGTCTAATATTAGTTTCACTCAATGAAATTTAGTTTGATCCTAGTTTTTCTAGGCAAACTTCAAAGTCTTCAAGACATGGAAATATCCCATGTCATTGGAAAATCTCAAAATGCTCCACCACTTGAATTTTTCTTTCATCAAGTTCTCATTGGAAGTCCCTAAAGGTGGAGATTTCAAAAATTTTGTTACTACAATGTTTATGGTAAATCTTGGTTTATATGGACCTTGGCTAAGTTTGTCACCATGCTTTTCTCACAAACATAAAAGTTGTTCACATTTGAAAATGGTTATTATACTTGTTTTTGTAGTTACAATGACTGTGGTATTGTGTTTGTTTATGTGAATCTTGTGGAGATGCAATTGCAAGAGGAATATTCTTAGAGAGTATGGGGCATCCATTAATGTGTGGCACCAAAGAATTTCCTATAGGGATCTCATCACTACAACATATGAATTTAGTAACTGTTAGGAATCAAATATCAATATAGCATAAAAAAACCTCAGAATAAGTACTCAACGCCTTGAAAAAGAGAGAAATTTAGATAATAAGCCTCTTCAAGGGGGCAACCTCCTTATGCCCAAATAAATTTCCAAATACCATATGATTCCAAATGAAAATGTCTCCTTGGTATATATAGGAGACTAGGAGGTATAATTACAAGTAATGGACTAAAGTCGACATAAATAAAATAACATTACTAATGTAATATTCCCCAATTAAGGGGTAATGAGACAGTATTTAGGGCTTAACATGCCCCTCCCCTTGAGACAAGTGTTGTCCGCAACGCTTGAGTAACTCTGGATGCTTCTGTATAAAATACTCATCTTCCCAAGTGGAATATTTAGCTGGTAGTTTCCTCCATTTAATGAGATACTCTAAAATGGATATATTCCTCAACTGGAGAATTCTTGTGTTAGTGATGGCTTCAGGCTCCAATATGATTTTTCCTTCCTCGTCAAGTTCTAGAAATATAGTTTGAACTGGGATCTTGTCACCTATAACCTTATTTAAGCATGAAACATGGAAAACT
>JZKD02S1101244.1:1379176-1397284 GCA_000966675.3 Picea glauca | reverse complement strand
GCCCTTTTGATGTGCTGTGGAGTTAATCCTTGTGCCATGGATGATTGTTTTTCTGTGTTGATGATGTTGAGTTCTTGTCGCCCTGTGCGGACGAAATTTCAGTGATAACATAGATGACAAGGTCAAGAAATCTAAGCTCCAAACCCATAGAAGACAGTTCAAGAGTTTGAAGATGAAAGACGAAGAAAATGTTGCAACCTATCTCCTCCATGTGGACAAAATTGTCAACACCATCATAGGAGTTGGTGAAACAGTTGAAGAATCAATGATTGTGCAAAAGGTGTTGAGGTCACTCCCCTTAATATTTGATGCCAAATTTTTCTCCATTGAGGAAATAAAGGATCTTAATAAATTAACAATGGATGAATTTCATGGGATCCTCACTGCATATGAAATAAGGACTAAAAAGGAAAAGCCATAAAAAAGGGAAGCAACTTTCAAATCCTCAAAGAAGATGAATAACAAAGGGTATAGATCAAGCAATTTTTCCAGCTATGAATCTAACAAAGAGGAGGCAAATTTTGTGAGAAAACTAAAAAATGGTGATGCAGGAGCATCGCCATCAAAGAAAAAGAGGTCGAGAGTGGAGGCAAAATTCGACACCTTAGTGCACCAAAATTTATAATCAACATTAAGCAGAGGCAGGAGCGTGCTTTTGAGATATTTTGGAAATATTGTATTTAAAGACCTTGTTTGTAAAGTCGGGTCACTGCCTAAGAATGAAAGAATGTTGTAAATTCTTACACGACTGTAAGGTGTTACAGATATAGAGTGTCAACTCTTATATGCTAATAACTCACATTTATTGTAATAGGACTAAGTAGGTAACCACTAAAACAATGATGGGATAGAATTTAGATAGGAAGGAGAAGAGCTCGAGAAGCCGCTCCTTAGATAGGCTTCTGTATTTTTGTATTGAATGGTAGTATTGTAGAAGTAAGGGAGTAAGAAGTGTTAGATGCAACAGTTAGACATAGAGAGTCAGAAGACAGTGAAGAACTATGTAACTTGTGTAAATACTTCATGAATGAATAGAACATATGAAGATTGATCCAAATGCTTGGATGGTGTTTATTTTAGTGTGTATTTGAACGAATGATATGTTCTCTGTGTGTTTATTTCGCTATGCTTACGTATGTTGTTCATAGTTGAGTATATGAACCTGTGAAGTATTAGATAAGTTTACATTATTTCTCTTCTGAGAGCTCAAATCCAAGGAGTGCATATTGTCTATAAGGGGTGAGTCAACAAAGTCTAGATTTGACTTAGAGAAGATTAGGAGGGATAACAGGAAACTCAGACCGAATGTTGCAAAGAGTGCATATGGTCAAGGTTTGACTAAGAGTCAAGAGATCGGGACTGTGAAGTGCATAGATTGCGTAATAAGATTTATTTTGAAGAAATCTCTAAGTCTGAACTTTGTAAAAGATTCCAGGATTGCAAGGAGTGCGTCAAAGGCCGAAATCCTTATAGGAATCAAGATAAGGAGTGATAGCAATAAATATTCAACAGAAAGGGAGAAATATGTTGAAGGTTGCAAATTTATGGTTGAGATCCCTTCGGAGGAAGTCGGGGTCACTGACAATCGTTAGATCTCGGAGAGTCCAAGAGGTAAAATATCCAAAAGATTTTCATGGAGAAAAGTGCAACCCTCATAAAGTCGCGAAGGATGAAGTATATATGGATCGTTGGATCCAGGAAGGACACATGTTTAAGATCCGTGTAATCCAGGAAAAGAGAAATCCGGAGGAAAATGAGAGTGGTGAAGCAAAAACTCCTGAAGCCTAAACTACCAAAGTAAATCATGGCCATCGATATTAGAGGGACATGTGTTAACATATCATGGAGTCTGTAAGTACGTACTCCAGAGGAAAGGAAAGGAGGAAGTGGATTAGTTGACTAGAAGTTGTCTGAAGCTCCAAAAGGTAAGGAATCATCCTAATCGTCTATGGTTGGAACACGTGGTGACAGATCTGTCACTCCAGTGATAGAAAACTTCGGGGAAATTGCCGAGTATGTTTTTGAGGGTCAAAATTCCCGAAGGCCGGAGTCAACATGAGTCACTGATGAGTAGTGGGACACGTGGAGAGTGGATATTCACTACGGAGAAAAGTCACTCTGGAGGAGATTGAAGAGTGAAGGTACAAGAAATCCCAAAGGCCGGAGCGTTGGCGTTCATCAGAGTCGTCCATTGGGATAGGACGCATCGCGGAAGATATGTCACTTTAAAGGATTGATACTCCGAGAGAAAGGACGCGGAGGAGAGTTGACTATAAGTCACCCGAAGTAGAGTAAAGGACAGATCTCAACCGTCAATCAAGAAGAGAAAGTGGCACTTGATCTGAAACTCCAGGTAAAGTTCACTTCGGGGGGAGTCAGAGTCCCGAAGTAGATCACAACCAATGACTGTTGGAGAAGTGTGGGCCGTAGATATGATCTGGTGATTTCTCGGGTCCGTAGCTCAAGTAAAAAGGAATCAGTTATATCCAAAACAACCAAAGCCTGAAGTCCTGAAGTGCATAGGGAAAAAGGGTTTAAGCCCATGGTTTGCAACCAGAGTCATGTGGAGGACTCTGTGGGTACTCAGAAACTCTCGAAAAGGAGATTTCACACCTGAGAGTTAGGATTTTGACATGTGGAGAAGATAGAAGAGGGTCAAAACAAACTTGTGAGCTGATTCATCTCCCAAAGTTGATCGATCCTAGACTGGGAGGTCGCGCAGCCCTGAGGGAGAGTAGGGGGTATGCATCAAGTGGTATCAGAGTTGGGTTTTTCTTGCAGAAACTAGGAAAAGGTGAAAGAGTTATGTTTGATTGCTTCAAGTCGGAGAAAGGAAATCAAAGTAGTGGAATCATGCCACCCAAAAGGCAAAGGGATAGACCTATAGCGAATATGAAAATTGAAAAAGAAATGAGGTGACTTCGAATGAGATTGGATGCCATGGAAACAACACAGAGGAGAGCACCATATGCTAGTGATGTTAGCGAAGATGAAAGTGAAGAGGTAGAAGAAGAAGGAGATACAGAAAGAGAACCTGTGGAAGAACAACTACTAAGAGTTGTTTCAAGAATAGGAGCCAAAGAAAAAGTAGAAGTCCTGATGTATGAAGGCAATTTGGAAGTTGAAGAATTGTTATATTGGGTATGTGCTATGGATAAATACTTTGATTATGAAGAAATTGATGAAGAAAAGAAAGTGAAGCATGCAATAACCAGGTTGAAAGGTCATGCAACATTATGGTGGGATGAACTACAAGCTAATCGCAGATGCAAAGGAAAGCAGAAAATCAAAAGTTGGGACAGGATGGTACCTGAGTTTAAAGAAAAATTTATCCCTAAAGACTATCAGATAAATATGTTTAGAAAGTTACCGAACCTGAGACATAAAATTTTATCAGTAAAAGAATACACTGAAGAATTTTATAGACTGAATATCAGAGCTGGACAGAAGGAAATTGACGATGAAAAAATAGCCAGGTATATAAATGGGTTGAGATATAAGATACAAGAGGAGATCAACATGATATATATTGGCACAATCGATGATGCTTATCAAGTATCCTTGAAATTTGAAGAGAAGTTGGCCAGAAAACAAAGCCAACAAAATAGGGGAGGAATTCCAAGAAGGGGCAAGGGAACTGCCCAAGAGAAGTTCTAGAAACCAAAGCAAGTGGATGGAAAGTATCATAATCACCCTAAAAAAGGTGAAAGTTCTAAGGAAGGACAACATGGAGGAAGAAACTCTTTCCCTCGAAGAAGAGGAAGAGGCAGAGGAGGTGAACTTAGATGTTATGCATGTGGAAAGACAAGATACATGTCTTGGGAATGTCTTGAGAATAAGAAAGATGTTGGAGGAGGAGAAGCACACATTTATGAAGCTCATAAGATTGTGGAAGTAGAGGAAGCAGAAGGAGGGAGAAACCTTATGTTGAGGAAAGTTCTTCTAAATCCATTGAAGGAGGCAGAAGAACCAGTTCAATGAATGAATTTGTTTAGGACTTCTTGCAAAACAAAGGACATAGTTTGCAAGATGATTATAGATAGTGGGAGCACTGATAATATAGTATCCACAGAGATGGTGGAGAAACTGGAGTTGGAGACAACTGCACACCCAAATCCATAAAAGGCATCATGGTTGCAGAAAGGACATCAAGTAATGGTAAGTCAACAATGCAAAGTTGAATTAAAAATAGGAGGCTATAAAGATGAGATTTTATGTGATGTAATTCCCATGGATGTATGTCATGTTTTGTTGGGAAGACAATGGCAATTTGATAGAAATGTCATTCATGATGGGAGGAAAAATAATTACACCCTAGATGATAATGGTAGAACACACATGTTGCTGCCAATAGAAGACAAGGAACAAAAGAGGGAGGCTAGTTCAAGTATATTTTCTCATGAGTGGGAAGGAACTCTTGAATGAGGTCAAGAAGTAACAAGATATTCATTTTGTTGTAGTAAGGAAGTGAAGGGTTATCCTTACAAATAATTCTATGGATGGTTTACCTAAAGAAATCTAGGAACTGTTAGAGAATTTTGCTGACATAGTAGTGGATGAGTTACCTCACTCATTACCACCCATTAAGAGTATCAACCATCACATTAACCTTATTCCAGGGGGCAGTTTGCCAAACAAAGAAGCATATAGGTTGACACCTCGAGAGAATGAAGAGGTTAAAAATCAAGTCCAGGAGTTGGTGGATAAAGGTTTAGTAAGGGAAAATCTAAGCCCATGCATAGTACCAACTGTGTTGAGTCCAAAGAAGGATGGAGGATGTAGAATGTGTACAAATTCTAGAGCCATCAACAAGATCACCATCATGTATAGATTCCCTTTGCCAAGAATGGATGATTTTATGGATTGCTTGAGTGGAGCAAGCTATTTTTCAAAAATAGATTTGAAGAGAGTGGATATCATCAGATAAGAATGAGAGAGGGAGATGAATGTAAGACACCATTCAAGACAAATGAAGGTTTGTTTGAATGGCTAGTCATGCCATTTGGGTTGAAAAATGCCCCAAGCACATTTATGATATTGATGAATGAAGTGGTGAAAGACTTCATAGGTAAATTTGTGATTGTATATCTGGATGATATATTGATCTTCAGTAAAACAGAGGAAGAAAATTTAAAGAACTTGACATTAGTGATGAGGATATTGCAACAAGAAACGTTGTTGATAAACTTAAAGAAAATCTCTTTTATGAATACATAAATCATATACTTGGGTTTTGTGATCTCTTCAAATGAATTGAAGATGGATCTAGAGAAGGTGAAAGAAATCAGAGATTGGCCATCTCCTAGAAGCATATTTGAGGTGAGAAGATTTCATGGGTTAGCAAGTTTTTATAGGAAATTTATCAGAAATTTCAGTGGTATATGTACATCCATACTGGATATTGTGAAGAAGAAACACAAGTATTTTAATTGGACAGAGGAGGCTGAGAAAATATTTAGAGTGTTGAAGGAGAAGATCACAGAACAACTAATTATGGTCTTACCATATTTTGATAAAACATTTCAAGTAAGGTGTGATGCAAGCAGAGTAGCTATTGGAGCAATCATGAGTCAAGATAATAAGCCAATTGCTTATTTCAGTGAGAAACTGAATGACACCAAGAAAAAGTATTCGACATATGAAAAACAGTTTCATGCAGTGATTCAAGATTTGAAGAAGTGGAGGCACTATCTAATTCCAAAAGAGTTTGTCTTGTATAGTGATAATCAAGCTTTACAATTTATTATTAGGCAAGAAAAGTTGAATCAGAGGCATGCTAAGTGGGTAGAATTCATGCATAATTTTACTTTTTTCATTAAACATATTTCTGGAAGTGCTAACAAAGTTGTAGATTCTTTGATCATAAGGATTTTGATTATACAGGAATTCCAAGTGAAGACCTTAGGGTTTTCACACCTTAAGGAAATGTACCAAGAAGATCCATATTTTAAGGAGGTTTACAGGCATGTGAGAACCCTTTGTTGGGGGAAAAAATCCCATGGACAAAATATTTAATCCAGGATGGATTATTGTTCAAGGGAAGCCAATTGCGCATACCAAGATGCTCTATGAGAGACAACCAGCTGAAAGAGAAACACAATGGAGGTTTAGCTGGACATTTTGGTCATGATAAAACATAATCACAACTAAGTTATTCATACTACTGGCCAGGTATGAGGTCCCAAGTAAATTAATTTGTGAACAAATGCATAATTTTCCAATATGCAAAAGGGAGACAACATAACACTGGTTTTTATGAACCATTTCCTATTCCATAAAGGCCTTGGGATGCAATTAGTATGGATTTTGTATTGGGACTACCTAGAACCCATAAGGGAAGTGATTCCATATTTTTTGTGGTAGACAGATTTTCCAAGGTGGCACATTTCATACCATGTCAGAAAACAAGTGATGCTACAAACATAGCCAATTTTGTTTTCAGGGAAGTTGTGAGACTACATGGGTTTCCAAGAAGCATAGTCTCAGATAGAGACACAAAGTTTGTAGGACACTTTTGGAGAGATCTATGGAAGAATATGGGGACAAACTTGTCCTTCAATTCAACATATCATCCTCAGATAGATGGGCGGACTGAAGTGGTGAACAAAATTATGGGAAATTTATTAAGGAGTTTAGTCACTGAGCAGGGCTTCCAATGGGATCAGATTCTGGCATAGGAAGAATTTGCATTTAAAAATTCGGTAAATAGGAGCACTAGGAAAAGTCCATTCAGGATAGTGTATGGAATACAACCAGGAGGGATTGCAGAATTGAGAGATTTGAAGAAATATGATTTAATAAGTGCTGGAGAAGAAGATTTTTCTATAGAGATGCAGAGACTTCATGATCGAGTCAGAGAGAAACTACTGGACAAAAACCAAAAGTACAAGAACAGAGTGGACCAGAAAAGAAGAGAAGTTCAACTTGAAGTTGGAGATGAAGTTTTAGCACATTTGAGAAAGGAATGGTTTCCAAGGGGAACATATAACAATTTGAATATGAAGAAGATAGGACCATGCAGGATCCTTAGGGAATTTGCAACGAATGCTTATGAGATTGAGTTGCCAGAAAATGTTGGAATATCACTGATATTCAATGTTGAAGACCTGTATCCTTACAGGAGAGATGATGTAAGATAACTAGATGGCCAGAAGGAGATTCAGTGGAAAAAAAAGATGCCCACAATAGAAAAACCTCATATGGAAAAAATATTAGACCAGAGAGTTAGAAAGAAGATCAAGAGGAAGATGTATCCTAAATATTTAGTGAAGTGGAAAGATCACCTAGTAGAATATTCGAGTTGGGTCACTGAACCTGACATTTTGAAACATGGAAATACAGTATAGGAGCTCTTGAACAAGAGTCCATGAATATTTTAGCTAGAGGAGTATGATGCAGGAGCATCGCCATCAAATAAAAAGAGGCTGAGAGTGGAGGAAGAATTCGACACCTTAGCGCCCAAAAATTTCTAATCAATATTAAACAGAGGCAGGAGTGTGTTGTTGAGATATTTTGGAAATATTGTATTTAAAGACCTTGTTTGTAAAGTCAGGTCACCACCTGAGAATGGCAGAATTTTGTAAAATTCGTACATGAATGTAAGGTGTTACATATATAGAGTGTCATCTCTTATCTGCTAATAATTTACATTTATTGTAATAGGACTAAGTAGGTAACCTCTAAAACAAAGATGAGATAGAATTCAGATAGGAAGGAGAAGAGCTTGAGAAGCCACTCCTTAGATAGGTTTATGTATTTTTGTATTGAATGGTAGTATTGTAGAAGTAAGGGAGTAAGAAGTGTTACATGTAGCAGTTAGACATAGAGAGTCAGAAGACAGTGAAAAATTGTGTAACGTATGTAAATACTTCATGAATGAATAGAACAGATGGAGATTGATCCAAATGATTGGACAGTGTTCATTTCAGTGTGTATTTGAACGAATGATATGTTCTTTGCATGTTTATTTCTCTATGCTTACATATGTTGTTCATAGTTGAGTATATGAACCTGTGAAGTATTAGATAAGTTTCAATTGTTTCTCTTCCAAGATCTCAAATGCAAGGAGTGCATATTGTCCGCAAGGGGTGCATCGATAGAGTCTATATTTGAATTAGAGAAGCTCAGGAGGGATAATGGGAAAATCGGACCGAATGTTGCAAAGAGTGCACATAGTCAAGGTTCGACTAAGTGTCAAGAGATCAGGACTGTGAAGCGCAAGGAGTTCGTAGTAAGATTTCTTCAAAACTATGTCAAATATTCTAGGATCGCAAGGAGTGCGTCAGAGGTTGAAACACTTAGAGGAGTCAAGATCAGGAGTGATAGCGATACATATTCAATAGAAAGGGAGAAATATGTTGAAGGTCATGAATTGACGGTTGAGATCCCTTCATAGGAAGTCGAGGCCATTGACAGTCGTTAGATCTCAGAGAGTCTAGGAGGTAAAATCTCCAGAAGATTTGCGTGGATCAAAGTGAAACCCTCGCGAAGTTGTGAAGGACGAAGTAGATATGGACCATTGGATCTAGGATGTAAATGCAGTGGAGATATGTGTACTCTGGGAGAAGAGAACTCCGAAGGAAAAAGAGAGTGGTGAAGCCAAAACTCTTGAAGCCTGAACTAATAAAGTAAATCGTGGCCATTGATGTAAGAGGGACACGCATTAATAGATCATGGAGTCTGGAAGTGCATACTCCAGAGGAAAGGAAAGGAGGAAGTGGATTCGTTGACCAGAAGTCATCTGAAGCTCCAAAAGGAAAGGAATCATCCTAACCATCTGTGGTTGGAAGACGTGGTGACAGATCTATCACTACAGTGATAGAACACTACAGGGAAATTTCCAAGTAAGTTTCTGAGGGTCAAAAATATCGAAGGCCAGAGTCAATAGGAGTCTTTGATGAGTAGAGGGACACGTGGAGAGTGCATATTCACTATAGAGAAAAGTCACTCTAGAGGAGAGTGAAGAGTGAAGGTATGAGAACTCCCAAAGGCTAGAGCGTCGGTGTTCATCAGAGACATTCGTTGGGATAGGACACATGGAAGAAGATCTGTCACTTCAGAGGATTGATACTCTGGGAGAAAGGAAACGGAGGAGTTTTGACTATAAGTCTCTCAAAGTGGAGTAAAGGATGGATCTCAACTTTCGATCAAGGAGAGAGCGTGGCACTTGATCTGAAACTCCGGGTAAAGGTCACTTTGGAGGGAGTCAGAGTCCCGAAGTAGATCATAGCTGTCGGTTTTTGGAGAAACGTGGGCCGTAGATCTAGTTCGATGATTCTGTAGGTACAAATATCGAGTCAAAAGGAATCAATTGTATACAAAATATTCGAAGCCCGAAGTCCCGAAGTCCGTGGGGAAAAAAGGTTCAATCCCATGGTTATTAACCAGGGTCATGTGGAGAACTCTGTGGGTACTCAGAAACTCTCTAAAAGGTGATTTCAAACCTGAGAGGTAGGACTTTGACCTATGAAGAATATAGAAGAGGTTCAAGATGAACCTATGATATGATTCAGCTCTCGAAGTCGATCAATCCTAAACCGGGAGGTCATGCAGCCCCATAGGAGAGTACGGGGTCTGCATCAAATGGATTTGGGAAACACAAAGGTAAATTTCCCTTTAAATTCTTTAACTGTGGAAAGGTAGGACATTTTTCTACAAGTGTCCATATGAGAAAAATGAAAGTAGTGATAATGAAGAATACTATAATGTAAAGAGAAAAAATCATCAAAAACAAAATAGCCACAAACATGACAAGCATGAAAATAAGAGGAACTCTTATAAGAAAAAGAAAATCCTCTACTCAAAAGGGGTCAGTGACTCGTCTGAATAAAGAAGTGAAAGAAGTTACGGTAGTGATAGAGAAGAAACTCTCGTTATGGTAATCGAAACTAATATTGATGAAGACAAAGAAATTATAGATTCAGAAGAAGAGGAAAAAATTGAAACAAATGGAGAAGTGGATCTTGAATAATAACTCATCTATGCCTTAAAAAAAATAATGAAGCTAAGGAAAAAGAATTTGAAACAAAAAGAGAAACTACAAAAATATGAAGAAGAGGATCGTGATTCAAAAGAAATTTTTTTACAAAGCCTTGAAGAATTAAAAAATATTATCATAAGCATAAAAGTTCAATTAGAAGAGGCAAGAAGGATAGAAAAAGTGGTGAGAATTCAACTAAATGAAAATAAATAAAATTGCGAGAAGCTAGAAACTGAACTTGTTTCCTTAAGAAAGGATTTGGAAAAGTCAACTACTCGCCTGATGAGAAGCTTGAAGTTTGAAAAGAGTGCCAAAACCTTGTATTATATCATCAATTGTAAAAGTTCACCATTTATTAAGATGAGTCTTGGTTATGATAAGAGTCTGATAACCACCAAAGAAGATCCAGAAGCTCCAGGGCAATCAAAGAAAGTAAATGAAGAAAAAAATGAAAGCTATGCCAATGTACTCAAAAGTTCCATCAGTGATAAATACAACAAGAAGAAAGAAAATAATGTTCCACAGAAAAATGGCATTTATCCTAAGGAAAACAAGGACATATTCAAAGATCTTTCCCACCAAAGAGGCCTCACATGAACTAGTAACAAAATTCTTTCTTTGGCTATTTATTTTGTTGTAATCATTTTGGTCATAAAGAAATATATTGTAGAAAACATATAATAAATAATAATATATGGAGAAAAGACATGAATGTTTATGGATTCCCAATTAGAAACTATAATTCATTTTCCCCTTTATTTGATTACAATGTTGTATGCTATAAATTCCAAAACTATGGGCACAAAGCATGTTTTTTTAGAAGTAACCTTGTGGAAACTCCTAGAAAAAAGAAGGATGTGGATAACCTTTTCAAACAAAAGAAAGAACCCATAAGAGTTTGGAAAAGGAAGCAAGAACAAGAGATGCAGAAGAATGATGAATCTTTGCTTGTGCAAACTACCCTTATGATCAAAACAAAGGAAACCAATGGTACATTGACAATGGATTCTCAAGCCACATGACAAGTAACAAGAGCAAGTTTCTCACTTTGAAAGAAGTTAACGTAGGCAATGTGACATTTGGAAGTGATGCTACCGCAAGGATAGATAGAAAAGGTACTCTAAGTATCAATAATGGTGTTGGAGCCGCCTTTGTTTTTTAGCCCATTTTGAATTTCATATCTTTAAAATGCTCGAAATCGAAAGATGGTTTTCATATTTTACTTCATTTGTTCCAAAATATCTGAAGTCTCATCACGCAAACGACGACGATTATCATACTCTCAAGGCGATTTCTACTTTTCGTTCAAATGATTTTCCTCTTTTTTCTTACCTCGGGATTTCGTATGTCGGATGTTATAGATCACATAGTTCACAAGTCCCGAAGAGCGAAACGGAAAAATCACTTTAAAGTTTTACCCAGGTCAGTAGCGAGAGTAAATTTTTTCTAAACTACGGTTAAGAATCATCGGGGTTTCACGTCTCGGCGTTCACTAACTTGAAAAGTCTTACTGTCGTAACCCCAATAGCCAAAACCACAAGATTCTCATTTTAGTAACCCGCGTTAATGATAAAGGTAAAAAACTTAGCTGCGGTTAAGCTCTGTCGGGAATTCACAACTCAACGTATTTTCCTTTAAAAGCTACACTGTCAAAGCCCCGAGTCACAAAGTCACGATAAAGATAGAAACGTAATTAATTAAACACTTAATCCGGTTTTATCCCCCATTTTAATTAAGTCATATCATCGTGATCTCGCGATTTCGCAACTCGGCATACGAAATTCCCAGAAGCTATACCTTCGAAGCTCCGAGTCGCGAAGTTGCGATATAAATAATCACATAATTAATCAAGCACCTAATCATAATTATGTTTTTAACCAAAAATAATCATCACAATCTCAAGTCTTAGAGGTTCAAAAGGTTAAAGCGAAAACTCTCGATGTAGCGAGTACCGAAAGATTAATTAACATTGATAAAACCTGATTAATTGAGCTAAGCCAACATTTCTTGTGATTTGATGCATGCACAGTCTATGAGGCAGTCTTAATTTTTCCTTATGCCAACTGACATTTCGAACTGCCAAAAGTTATGGCATTAATTAGAAACGAGGCGAATCGACAAGGATTGTGTTTTTATTGTGAAATTTATATTTAAGCACGATTTGACCGTTCTGTTCTTGAAAAGTACCGAGTTTTAAATGGTTAAATATATAGAGCTGTTACTTGTTATCGTGAATTCATTTCTATATTACGCAGAGCAAACTTTTCTCAGCGAACTAATTTCTATATGTATACATATTTTTATAGCAGAAGAGCTAAAGAAGGATCCATCGCCATGGCCCCGCGAAAAGCGTCTAATGCCAACGTTGAGGTTTCGGGACAAGATTTAGAAAACGTCGCTGATATTTCACCCTGAAGTGTCGACTCTGTCAAGACCTGGTCATTTGTTTCTGTTGTTTTACAGTCCAAATTGGCAGACTATTCTGATGATTCCATTGACAATGAAAAAGACGACCTGACCACCAAATATAAGATCGTCGTCCAATCTTGAATGCATAAAGTAGCAGCTAGGCCATGACTGCTCCCTTACTATGATATGGTCCGATGGGCATTAGACCATGTGGACATACCAACCAGAACCATCATCAATGAACATAAAGTCACTATTGGGACTTTCAGACCCGAACAAATGCAAGCTATGTACAAGTTTCCTACTATGTCGGACCTTACATATGATGCCGAATTCTTGGAGAACTTCAAACAAAAGGAATCTGTGCAATATGAGAAGACTATGTCCAGTTTAATTAGAGATTGGGTTTCACACCCTGCGAAGTTCAGGGCAGACAATAATGGTATATATTTAATAGTTTTCTTGGAACCACAGTTCAAATAAGTAGCTATGATGACCTGTAGATTATATAGGAGAGAGGACACCACGCATTTCTTTCTTCAGTGGGTGCCTCTAATAAATCAAGTCACTGAAGGTTGTTCCTTCGACTGGGCTAAAATGTTGTCTGATAGCTTGACCAGTCGAGTTACAGAGTATCAGGCGCAGAGGGAGAGAAGAAAGATTGCTTCATTCTTTATGTCCGCGTACATTATGGACATCGTGTGTTTTCTAACGCCCTTTCCCTTAATGAGCTGGAGTTGGACTCCATCAAAGGTCGAGCCCATCCACGTCTACCATTCAAAACTGTGGGAGAACAAATCCGCATATTTTGTGTATGAAATTTTTAACTGGGTAATGGTACTGCTGCATGTCACTATTTTCGACCACCCACCACCCAGGATCTCAGACAGTATAGCGATGAATCTGAGTAATATAGCCGACTGGTATGTAGAAGCAGAATTCTCATATCTTAGAGTTTCCGGGGCTTCTGTTCCCCCGCATGCATTAGCATTATTCATACCCGACAAGCTAGCTTGTCATGAGGTTGCTAGGTAAACCGTAATCGGTGGCATAAGCAAGGATCTTAAGGGATATTCAAAGAAGGTATGGCCACCTTTTCCTGTTCATTTAAATTCATATTCTTTGTTATATTTCGGGCATGCTAAAGCTAAGGCAGCATCCCTGGAAGACCTAAATTTGGTTCATGTTGAATTCAAGAAGCATGATCTGCAAAGGGTCGTAAGTAATCACTTGGCCAGTTGTAGAATCAAAAGGTTCGAACACGAGAATTCACCCTCAGATGACATTTTTCGAGGCGCAAGATCTTATGCCAAGATTTTGGCTCGGATACAAGCCCTGGCACCCAAAGAGAGGGCCGATGTTCTAAAATTCCAAGAACATCGACGCAGTTGTCTTCCAACAGTATTGCTGGGTGAGAATCCAAGTACAACAGAGGTGAAACAAAAAGATGTCGAAGGCTCCAAAGATGCAACACCCAGCCAAGAAAAACACTAGGATAGGGAAGAGCAAACTAGGAGTTTGAAAACAGAGATAAAGACTCCCGAGCCTCCGAAAAAGAAGACTCTAATTACTACTCCAGGATAGCCAGCTAAGCAAATCAGAGATTCCATCGCCTCCATTACTCCCTTGCAGTCAACTCAGGGAAACATAGACGCAGGGTGGATTTTAAATGAAGAACTGAGACCTATAAGGATGGAAGAGCTCCCTCCAAATGAGTTCTTTTTCGATAAGAAGAGAAAGGCTGTGGTAAAAAGAGAATTCTATCAGGAAGGGGGATCAACAACCAAGAAGTACAAAGTGTTGACCAATGGGAAAGACAAGAAGAAAGATGATTTTTCTACAAAGACAACCGGGACATTAGGGGCATATGCTACAACAAACCAATTTTCAGTCGGGGTTTTGAAAAATCAGTTGAAATGAAAAAATCGCCTCATCAAAACCTTAGAAGCTAGACTAGCCACAACAGAGGAGGCTGCCAAGGACCAGGAAAGTGCAGGAATAGAACAAGCAAGGCTGGCCGATAAAAAGGAGATAGAGCTACTTAAAACTAAGCTCGAACAAGCAGAGCTAGTGGTTCAAGATGGTCAAATACAAACGGGCCAACAAAAAGACTTGATGGAACAACTACAGGCTAGAGTGGAAATCACCAAAAGTAAAGTTATAGATATCGGGATGTTCCAGTCCCAGGCGATGGAGATTCAGAGCAGGGTTTCTGTAGCCGAGCGAAGTTTACTCACCAAGGTAGAGATAATTTAGGACAACTGCTTACTCGTTGATGAAGTATTGGAAAATTTATCTGTCAAAGAAAGAGAAGATGGAGCATCTCAGGTCTCTTTTCAAGAGGCTATGATAGTTACAAATAACAGGGAATTGGGAAGTACTCCCAGGTTTTCCATTTCGGAGCAGACCAGAGGAAATATTTTATTGAAAGAATGGGAGCACAGTATATCCCATGGTAAACTACAAGACAAGAAGGTAATGAAATCCTTTGAAGAGGATTTTGTCTCTATAGATGGTAATCTATTAGGTATTGATAGTGAAGGCAGTGGTGAGACATTGAGTCAAATGAATATAGCGAAAATCTCTCTTGATATAAATGAAAAAGAAGAAAGAGATTCGACAGAAATATCACAAGTAACTATGGCAGACATAGTTCAAATAGATAAATGTATGATTAAACCAAGTGTGAAATTATGCGCTATTAACATCATAGACCAACATATGGAAGAAAGGTTATTGTAATTAGCCCGAGATTGTTACTCTTTTGAGGCCAACTGTCAAGAAGAACCGTCAAGGTTGATATCTCGGCTGGTGGAAAGATGAGTCACTTGTACCAAGCATGCGAGAGGACAAGCTTCTGGTACCAAATGAAGACAGAGATGAAGAAATGGAATGATTTTCCTCCTTCTTGTCGTAACTGAAAATCTTGTAATGATTGAGATTCCATCTTATGTAAAACTGTATAAATATACCATAGAAAGAAAGAAATATGGCTGGACATTTTTGTGTCGATTGTAATAGAGGTTTTCTATCTTAAGAGTTAATATAAAGCAAATCCGAAGATTCTCAATTCCGTCACGATTGTTTTATGAGTTTGTTTCCTTGTATCTCATATTTCATTTCATTTCATATTTGTATCTAATGAATGCTTCGCTATAATTTAGTACAACCTCTACTATAGTGAATGAATTATGGTTTTCTATATTGTTCATTGTTTTTCCTCTGCACCAGCTATCAGCAGGTATAAGACCAGTCAACACTTTAGAATTCTATATATATTTTATGCTTCATTGGGTTATTTCTTTACATTTTTCTTCTTTTGTTTATTAGTGAGATTCTCCCTTGATAGGATCCTTACATAATAGATAGCTTAATGTTTTCCCCCACCTCATACATCTTTATTAAAATATAACTTAGTTACGGGAAAGGGCCTTTGGTTTGAACCCTATTTTTCACTCAAGGAACTGTAAACTCTCCTTTATACAACTGAAATTGAGACAACACCTAATTTTCTCCCGAAATTTTCTTATCTTTCTGTTCCTCTATGACTATCCCTGTAACAAGATAGCCTAATATCGAACCCAGAATATCAGATCAAACACATATTGGCTTAAATATTTTTGATACTATTCTTAAAACATCCACTACATGGGTTGAACTCGAACGTTCATGGGCAGCGATTGAACGAGATATAAACATCCATGAACAGTTGGAAGCTAGACAATGTCAACCTAGAAATCATCCCTAGCTTCCCTTGCCGAAGGTTGATATTTCTTCCATTATTTACCCTTTACTCACTTTCGGATGCCTAGAAACTGTACTTTCAAGCCTTAAGTACAGACTCTGGAACAACATCTTTTTGGCGCCGCTGTCGGGGACCGAAGTTATGAAATCTTTTTCCCTAGGAAAATGACATTTTTTTTTATTTGAAAGTGCCACCCTTTGATAGTGAACAAAGAGTGCACACCTTTTAAAGGCTTTTCAAGCTTTCACTTGGTGACTCCATGATTAGTAAGCTAGCATCTAGATGAAGGAATACCAGGCAAAACTCGGATGGTAAGCAGACCACACCCGTTACCGATCCTGAGAAGATTTTAAAGGTGAGAGGCTCCCTTAAGCCAACCCCTGCAGTCTATCAACCTAAATACCCACAACTGAAGACCAAAAGTTCTTCTGAACCTTCGACTTCATGCAACCCTCTCTTCGACACTAAGGATCTAACATCAAACTACTCTGAAGTTAGAAGCGAAACCCATTTGATAACCCCTATAGAGCATAAAGGAAAAAGTCCTGTAGAGAATTTATCTACTCTCGATATATCGTTGACTCTTCAGTTAAATTTTGTGATCTCTCACGGTCTCGAAGAATATTTCACACATCTAGCTTCCACACCCATTGGTTCCCCTGAATACATCTCTTGCAAGTTCGAAGAGCCAAGCCCTCACATCCCTTACCAGTCATCCTTATATTTTTCACCCCACGAAGAAAGTAAAGATTCACTTTTAATCTTCCAAAACCCCCTTTACAACTTTCCACTAATAACGATGGTAGTTGTCAGAGGAGGAGGTGGAGGTGCTCCTGGGGGAGGAGCTAGAGGCCAAGGGCCTGCCCCCCCTCCTAGAGTGTTTGTGAAGGTAGCAGCAAGATACGCTCCCTTGGTATTTCCCGTTCCTCTACATGACCTTCCAGAAAATTATATAAAAAAATTGCCAAAATTCACTGGGGAAGAAGATCTGACCGCAACCGAACACATAAATTTCTTTGATCAATTCGCAAACATCCTAGGTCTCGAACATGAAGACATGTATTCGAGGATTCTTGTCCAAACCTTCGAAGGTCAGGTCCGAACTTGGTTTCGGAGTCTACCTGCAGGATCTATCTTGTCATATGACGCCTTGGAAGATGCATTCCTTAGACAATGGGGTGAAAGAAAGGACAACCTATATTATTTAACCGAGTTTGGGTATTTAAGAAAAAATAATTCAGAAACAGTTATGGAGTTTATTCAAATATTCAACAAGCTGTATAACAAAATCCCAACCGAGGTTAAACCATCCCAACCCATAGCCAAAGTAACTTTCACGAGGGATTTCGAACCAGATTTTGCACTTCTTTTACGAGAAAGAAGGGGAGCTACTCTAAACTGAATGCAAGATGAAGTTGTAGAAATTGAGTCAAATATGATGGCTTTTGGTAAGTTAAAGGCTAAAGTAGAAATGAGAAATCGAGAAACTAGACGCTTTAGAGAACAAGCGGTGCCGTCAGGGTCTAATAGATACACAGATGACAAAGTAGACAATATGTTGGACAACTGAGAAGGGGGGGGGTGGGGGTGAATCAGTTTTTACTGAGCTTAAACAATTATGCTTCTTTTTAAAACTCTTTGCAGAAACACTGAATGATTATCACAATAATGCAGAGAAATAAACACAGGGACATTCAACATCAGTCACATATAAGAGAAACACAGAGACAGATATTTTCCGAGGAAACCCATGCAGGGTAAAAACCTCTTTTTCTTTTATATGATAAGTAATGGTTACATTATTTACAGTATCATACATATGAGCACCAACTCATAATGAGGCTACAACCTTATCTTTGAAAGCTACAACTTGCTAAGAGCACCAACTCTCTGTTTTCTCTAGCTCCAACTAGAAGGAAGCACCGACTCCCTGGTTTCTCTAGCACCAACTAGAAGGAAGCACCAACTCCCTGTG
>JZKD02S1101244.1:1367589-1379126 GCA_000966675.3 Picea glauca | reverse complement strand
TTTCTCTAGCACCAACTAGAAGGAAGCACCAACTCCCTGTGTTCAAGCACCCACTTGAACCTCTGAGGACAACAGTCCTCCCTAGCACCTCCCAACCACCTTGAAATATAAATCTATGCTTCTGAAACTTATTACAGTGATATAATGATCTACAGTGGCTTACCCAACTTATCACTGTTCTGCTGCATCTCGTTGTTCTTTCTGCCACACTGCCTTTCTGCATATATCACTTGCATTGTATGGTCTTCTGCATTTTATGCTCTGTGCACCATCTTCATTCTCTGCACAGTTCCTCTTCTGTGATATTCAACTGCTGCACTCTCCTTCTTCTTTGCACATGAATCACCTTCACCAGCTACAATCACTGCCAACTCCAATAGAAACAACAACAACAACACCTTCTCTTCTCTGTACTCTGTATTTATATCTTCTGTGCACTTTGTGCATGCAATTTTCTCCATTCCTCTGCATGCTCCAACTACCCCAATCTTCTCCACCTCTCGAGTTCTCTGCGAGATCAACATCGTAACTCTTCATCTTCTCTGGCTGAAACCATCAGTGGTTTCTGGCAGTTTCACTGTTGCATCCAACAGTAGCCCTGCTATCAATACTTGATCAAGTGGTTCAGATCAAATCGGGATTTCATATATTGCGATTTTGGCACTCTCGGTGTTCATAGTCTTAGTCACTTACAAATCCCGTGACCAAGGGCTGTGACCACAGCCTTATGTCTCTCTATCGGGGTTTCGGCCTTTCCCGAGCTTTAGCCCCTTCTGGCTACACAATGGTCCATGTGACCTACGATCACGTGACCTTGGTATTATTACTCCATCGAAGTTTCATCACTTGCGATGACATAATGTTTATGTCCACGGGATTCGCGATTTCCTGATTCGTGATGCGCTTCAGCCCTCCTGGCTGAGCCCTGGTCCACATGACTGTTACCCGTGACCGCAGCCTTATCCCGTCGGGGCTACGGGGTTTGTGATGCCAATATGCACAAGTCAACAAGACTCTCGGTATGCTGAATCCCGATGCACTCCTTATCTCTGACAACTGGCCTCCACTATGCCACTGTCCTCTTTTGCTGTTGTGCTGACAGTTGGCCCCCACTCATCGGGGTTTCGCGGATTGCGATTCTGACTTGCAAAAAACTCTTGTCAATGGGATACCCGATTTCCTGATGAACAAAATGCCGATAGCACCTTGATCTTCGACACCTGTCCCTTAGATGGACGGTCCCGATCCCTCCGGGATTTTGAGACTTTCGATGTCAAGTGACTTTGTCATTTCAAAGTCCCGATCGTCGATGCCTCTACTGACGTCACACGTGGTTTGACATGTGTTAGATCCTGCCACGTGTCACTCTAATTCGTGACTTACATGTGCCTGAAGTGTTGAATCTACTTGACACCTGTCATTCCCTGGTTGTGCCACGTGTCCCTAGCTGACGTGGTTTGCTGTCATGAGTTGGATCAAAGGGTCTAGATCACATGTTGATCTGACGGTTCAGGTTCAGTTGGGATTTCTTTCATCGTCATTTCGGGTTTTCTGTTGTAATTGTTCACGAGACTCATGAAACTCCGATTCCCGATTCTCCGATGAAGCCTCCTGTCGAGCATCTCCCAGTGGCGCCCGATCGCTGCCACGGGTCCTTCCAAATGGACGGTCCCGATTATGTCGGGATATCGAGGCTTTCAGTGTCCCGATTCTCACGACCTTGAGAAATCCGATCTCCCGATGGCTTATCTCCCTCACAGCTTCTGCAGATCTGACGGCTGTCAGCCTTTTAGGAAATTTGAATGGCATCCAACGGTCACTGGATCTCTGTCTTCCTTCTCCTCTGCAAACTCCTATATATTGAGCTTTGCCTTTACTGTGCGCGTTTTCCTCAACGATGTTCCTCCTGAGATTTCACGTCCGAATCCCCAAGGGATTTTATCCTTCTTATCCTACCATCTCAACTGTTGTACTTACCATTAATGACAAGCATACGCTACTTGGTAAACATTTGCCAACACAATATGGCCAGGGTAATTAAGGAGTTGTCTAATAAGATATCCAGAATGGAGCTGGAACAGGCCAAATCCGATTCTTTCACCAAAAATGATTTCAAGAGGAATCCCAACCCCCCAAACCAGCAAAGATAGATAAAAAACGAAGATCAAAAAATACAAACTCCCCTAAAGAACGAAAATTTTATAGGAGTGAATGATCTCCATGATTTCGAAGATTCAGATGATGATGTCATGAACTTTAGTGATGACTGCACACAACCGTATCTGACTAGAGAAGATTATGAAAAATCTCTAAACACTCAACAATCGTCGGTTAAGGGTGAAGAAAGAGATCATACTGACCTTTGTAGCTCTCAAGAAGAAACCAAAATGATAATGGCCGAGGTCCAACCTAAGTATAACTTGAGATCTAAGAGTAAGCCCATTTCAACAACTCAACCTAAGAAAATTCTCCCAAGAGGTCAAACTTATGAGCCTACTCTGGAAGAATCCCTGTTACCTAACAACAAAGTGAAAGTAGTAAACACACAAGAACCCGAAGTGGGAAAAGTTGAGACCTAAACACAGGGAACCAAAACAGCTAATACAATTACATCTTCAACCAAGATCATGAGTAATAAAGCGGTCCAGAAAAATAAGTCGAAAAGGAAGGATTCATAAGTCCCAACTAGAGAAACAAACAAGGTGAGTGAAGTTTTCAGTTTCAAAAACGAGATAAATAAAATTAAGATACCAATTCCTCTAGTAGAGTTAGCAAAAAACCCAGTTTATCGAAAGCAGATTACCAAAGTGATAGGTGTCTCAGAGCTAGAAAGCCAATCTGACGTTTTAAACCTGGAAGATGATAAACCCAACATCACCTTTGGTCCACATTTTGAAGGGGCCAAAGACACTATTGCTCCCTTTTATATCACCTTAAATGTATACAATCAACTGCTACATAATTGCATGCTAGACTCCGGAGCCTCCCATAACGTGATGTCTAAAATTATTATGGACAAATTGGGTCTTCAGATCACCAGACCTTATGGAGATCTTTAATCTTTTGACTCGAGAAGAGTTAGGTGTATGGGAATGATAAAGGATTTAGTAGTTACCCTGGCATAGGTCCCAGTTAAGAGTATCTTGATGGATGTGGTTATTGTTGATATTCCCCCCAAGTATGGCTTACTGTTGTCTAGGTCATGGGGAGCTAAGCTGGGGGGTTCTCTTCAACTGGATATGATGTTCACCACAATTCCTATGTTTGGTGGGAAATTTACTTGGTTGTACAGGGAGACGAGGTTAGCATATACAGTAAGCGACCCTCAAAATCCAAACAATTTCCCTATTTACATTGTAGATCAAGATTTAGGAAATTGTATCTTATCTTTTGACGAAGGTTTAGATGGTTGCACAGAGGAAAACGATATAGAGCATGAAGAGTTAGGATACATGATCGAGTATATGTGTAGGACCAGTATCTGGAAAATGATTTTTGACGGTGCCTCGTCTTGTGAAGGGGCTGGTGCAAGAGTGCTTTTATTGGCTCCTGAAGAAAAGTTCGTTGTTCCTTTTTCTTACAGACTGCAATGGGATATAGATTATACTAATAACGTATGTGAATATGAAGCCTTGGTATTAGGATTAGAGGCTTCTAGGAAGCTAAAAATAAATAATCTAGAGGTATACGAAGATGCAGAGTTAATAGTCAAACAAATAAATCGACAGTACCAAGCCAAGCATCCCAGATTAAGATCATACAGGAATTGTGCCTGGTATCTGATGGAAAACGTTTTCTCATCTGTAAATGTCCACTTCATCCCATGCGCAGAAAACTTACACGCTGATGCATTAGCTAAAGCGGCTTCAACTTTCACTCCTCCTACAACCTTTAAATTGAAGTATCACATAGAGATAAGACACATACCATCTATACCAAATAATATCTAGCACTAGCAGGTTTTTGAGGATGATGAACAAATTAAGAAGTTTCTTGAAGCAGTAGGTGAATTTTCCAAAACTCACACAGATCAAGAAAATCAAAATGATCAGATATGGATCATGCAAGAAGGGGAGGACCCTCAAGCTTTCCAAGACAAAATCGCAAATCATCGTATCCTGGTCCTAAAAAATAACCAGATTCTGAAGGGACTGATCCCTCTGGAAAGACTGTTTGATCAAAACGACATACCTGCAAAATCCACCTTACAACCCCAACCAGAAGAGGTAGAGGACTGTGACATAGGAACCAAAGAAGAATCCAGGATGGTTAAAATATATAGACTCCTCCCCCCTAAAATAAAATATAAGTATAAGGACCTACTCAGACAATTTAAAGACGTTTTCACCTAGTCTTACGATGAGTTAAGAACCTACGACATGGTCATGATCGATCACAAGATACCTTTAAAGCCTGGGGTCAAACCTTTTAGACAAAAGCTTAGGCAGATTAACCCCATTTTATTTCTTATGGTCGAGAGAGAAGTGAATAAACTTTTGGAGGCAAAAATTATAGTACCTCTGAGATATTCTGACTGGGTGGAAAATCTGGTCCCGGTCAGAAAAAAGAGTGGAGAAATTAGACTGTGCGTGGATTTCAGAAATTTAAATAAGTCCTCTCTTAAAGACAACTATTTGCTGCCTAAAATGGATCATGTGCTAGAAAGGGAAGTTGGGGCGAATAGAATGTCTATGATTGACAGTTTCTCTGGATATAATCAAATTGCCATGAATGAACAAAATAAAGAAAAAACAGCCTTTACTACCCCTTGGGGTACGTTCATGTATGATAAAATTCCTTTTGGTTTGATGAATGTAGGAGCCACGTTCCAATGTGCTATGGACATCGCTTTCATTGGAGAGAGGGATAAGTTCGTATTCATCTATCTCAATGATTTAACAGTTTTCTCCAAATCCGACGAAGAGCATCTGGTACATCTTAAACAAACATTCGAAAAATGTCGTAGGTTTGGTCTATCCTTAAACCCCAAGAAATCACACTTCGCCATGCAAGAGGGTAAATTATTGGGTCATGTTGTATCTAAGTATGGAATTAAGAGTGATCCTAAGAGGGTCAAAGTGATAGACACTATAAACATTCCTAGAAATGTAACAGAACTTCAATCTTTCTTAGGAAAAATAATTTTTTTACGAAGATTTATCCCAAATTTAGCTGAAATTGTAAAATTGATCACAGATATGCTGAAAAAGAACAACGAAGTAAAGTGGACAATAGAGGCCAAAGCATCGTCCGCACACATTAAGAAATTCATAGCCGAGGCACCTGTATTGGCAAGTCTCGATTATCTGAAAGACTTTCGTATTTTCTCATTTGCCTCCGAACACACAATTGCTGCAGTGCTCCTCCAAAAGAATGAAGAGGGTTTCGAATAGTCGATCTCCTTTTTCAACAACAGCCTCAGAGACACAGAACTTAAATATGATATAATAGAAAAACAAGCGTACGCCATGGTAAAATCACTGAAGGGATTTAGAACATATGTATTATGCTCCAAGATCATTGCGTACATACCGACCAGTTCTATGAAAGATATTTTGGTACAACCTGACAGTGATGGGAAAAGAGGACGATGGCTTTCCAAGATCCAAGAATTTGACCTGGAAATCAAACCTACTAAACTAATAAAAGGACAAGGCCTGGCCAAACTTTTGGCTGAATCAAATCTCAGAGCTCTGGATATAAATTGCCTACAGGGATATGAGGAAAATATGAACGTAAATGAGATTGATGAACCAACAAGTGCAATTAAGATCGAGGAGAAGTTTGTATCATCAAAATGGTACAGAAACATGGTATCTTACCCGCTAACTCTAAAATGCCCGAGTGAAATATCACCATCAAAATCCAGGACTTTAAAGCTTCATGAGGTTAAGTATTGTATCACCGAAAATCAACTATATTGGAAAGATCTGCTTGGTTTCTTGTTAGTATTCTTAGTCGAATCAGAAACAAAAAGGGTTATAAGTGAATTTCATGAAGGCGTTTGTGGAGGACATCAATCTTGGAGGGCCACAACTTACAAAATTTTGAGGGTTGGGTATTACTGGCCAAAACTCTTTTCAGACGTTAACGCCAAGGTCTGAGCCTGTAGCGCTTGTCATCTATTTGTGGGTAAACAGAAACTCCCGGTGCTACCTTTAGTTCTGGTTAAAACTGAAGCCCCTTTTCAACAATGGGGGCTAGATTTTATAGGAGAGATTAATCCAAATTCTAGCACCCAACACAAGTGGATCTTAACTTCCACAGACTACTTTACCAAATGGGTGGAAGCTATTCCAACTAAAAGGGAAACTGACTCGGTGGTAATAGATTTCTTAGAAGACAATATCTTGTCAAGATTTGGCTGCCCCCGAAAGATAGTCACGGATAATACCCAGGCTTTCAAATCTATGGCTATGATCAACTTCTGCCAAAGGTATAATATTGTCCTTGGCCATTCTACAATGTACTACCCCCAAGGAAATGGACTGGCCGAGTCGTCTAACAAGAGCCTGATCAATATAATTAAGAAAGTGTTGGATGAAAACAAAAAGTCTTGGCATGTACATTTAAAGTACACTTTGTGGGAAAATCGCATAGGCACTAAAAATTCCATCGGCATGTCTCCTTTTCAGATGGTATATGGGACATATGCGGTGTTACCTATAAATTTAGCACTCCCCGTGATGAAATTGTGGAAAGATTAGAAAGAAGAACCAAATCACGTCACCAGGAGGATAAATCAGCTAATCGAGGTTCAACAACATAGGGTTGAAATGGATGAAAGGTTGCAAAAGTATCAAGACAACATGAAGGAATTATTCGACCGTAGGGTGAAGGACAGATATTTCCTCCCAGGTGATTTAGTATTAAGGTGGGATGCAAGGAGGGAAGAAGCAGCGAAACATGGTAAATTCGATCACCTCTGGTATAGGCCATTCAGAGTCTCGGCTCTCGAAGGAAAAAATTCTTTCCTACTGGAAAATCTAGACGGTGAAATCCTCAACTTCCCTGTCAATGGACGTTATCTGAAGCATTATATGACATAAATAGTCGCCTAAAAAAATAAATAGATAAATAAATAAATAAAAATAAATTTCATTTAATTTTAGATTTGTATATTCATATATAGAATTTTTACTTATGTATATATATTTTTCATTTCGGTTTGTTATTCTGATTTTCTTTTGTGAATTTTCGACACCTTTCAGATAGCCTCGATAACCTTCATATTTTCCTTTTACAGGATTCCAGTTGCAAACAAAACAAGCAGGAGAAGTAAACCGAAAGTTGGGTGTCAGAAATAAATTGGCTTAAATAGGTGATACCAAGGATTTTTGATATTTTGCAAAGAAAATGAAACGATAAGGTAAAGGTGAGATTTCCTAAAAGACATGTTCTAAGGGCTATCAAAGGAAACCGAGATAACCTCATTCAGACATCAACATCATCTAAACTAATAAATAATAGAATGTTTCCAAGTTTAATTGTTTACGAAAGAATAAACAAGTCACTCAAATTAAAGCAGTTAGTCAAAGTAAAGCGCCCCCGAAAAAGATTTTCAAGAGTCAGTTTTGATTTTTTGACCTCTGTTTCTCAGTCCATAAATCTCTATCTGCCACCCTTTTTTGCTTCCAGGTGTACCCTTTAAAAAGTCAACATCTTTCCGTTTTTTCATACGTAGGGAGAAGAGATTGCGTTTCAACCTCGAGAGCTTCAAAGAAGATTGTGGAAATAAAGCAGGTTTTCACAACTCCTCGGTCCCTTGCTAAACAAAGGGATTCTTAAAGTGATCCTGACTTTCCTAGGTTTTTCAACAATTTTGGAGGATTGAGGCTTGCTCAAATAGGATACCCTAAAAAATTTATTTTTCCCTTTCTCCCTGTGAACGAACGTGTTGTGAAAGTTAAGGGAAGGTTGGTACCGAGTAATCAAAGTAAGTTGACAGGCCTATAATGAAAAATATTACATAGATATCATCCCTGATACAAACTGATTGCCCCCATCTTCGCGCTCTAAAAAAGAAAATTATAAGACAGGTGGTGAAAGAAAATTTAGAAATGATTGCCCCCATCTAGTCCAAGAGACGATGAAAGGAAATTCAAAAATGATTGTCCTTGTCTCAACATTTAAATGCACAAATATATTCTGAAGTGGTGAAAGCAAATTCAGTAAAAGGGGCCAAATAACTTCACCGGGGTACTGAACAGGCTCGCTAGAAGTGAAGCAATATCTGAGATATCTGTAAGGCTGTTATACATGAATATCACTCTACTCTAGTAACCAATTCTTTTAAAACCTGATCTACATCCCATGTTCAGACAGGGCTTCCTGATTAAAAACATATAATCTTCTTCTTTTGATGCAAGCCGATAGCCACAAGATCTGTTGGGTCTCATAGAATTGTTTTGATTGTCTTAAGGCAGACCTGAATTCAGTAATGGGAAGGAGAAAGTTGTGAAAGGGACTACAACTAAGTTTAAAAAGTATCTGAGTTTTGAAAAGATTTTCAAAGGTAAAAAATGAAGTCCCTTTCCCCTTCGGCATCCTGTTCTCACGAAATTTTTCGCTGGATTAAAGCCATTGACTCCATTTACCCAATATCGGCACGTGGTCTACTATTCTTCATATCTTACAGGAAAATGGGATCCCTAGTTGGAGCCTATGTTGGAGCCGCCTTTGTTTTTTAGCCCGTTTTCAATTTCATATCTAAATGCTCGAAATCGAAAGAAGGTTTTTGTATTGTCCTTCATTTGTTCCAAAATATCTGAAGTCTCATCACGTGAACGACGACGGTTATCATACTCTCAAGGCGATTTCTACTTTTCGTTCAAATGATTTTCCTCTTTTTTTTTACCTCGGGATTTCGTATGTCAGATGTTATAGATCACATAGTTCACAAGTCCCGAAGAGAAAAACGGCGAAATCACTTTAAATTTTTACCCAGGTTAGTAGCGAGAGTAAATTTTTTCTAAACTATGGTTAAGGATCATCGGGGTTTCGTGTCTCGGTGTTCACTAACTCCAAAAGTCTTACTCTCGTAACCCCGATAGCCGAAACCATGAAATTCTCGTTTTAGTAACGCGCGTTAATGATAAAGGTAAAAAGCTTAGCCGTGGTTAAGCTCTATCGGGAATTCACAACTCGACGTATTTTCCTTTAAAAGATACACTATCAAAGCCTCGAGTCGCGAAGTCAAGATAAAGATAGAAACGTAATTAATTAAACACTTAATCCAGTTTTATCCCCCATTTTAATTAAGTCATATCATCGTCATCTCGCGATTTCGCAACTCGAAATACGAACTTCCCGAAAGTTATACCTTCGAAGCTCTGAATCGCAAAGTTTTGATATAAATAATCACGTAATTAATTAAGAGCCTAATCATAATCACGTTTTTAACAAAGCATAATCATAGCAATCTCGGGTCTTAGAGGTTCAAAAGGTTAAAGCGAAAAATCCCGATGTAGCGAGTACTGAAAGATTAATTAATGTTGATAAAACCTGATTAATTGAGCTAAGCCAACATTTCTCGTGATTTGATGCATGCACAGTCTACGAGGCAGTCTTAATTTTTCCTTACGCCAACTGACATTTCGAACTACCAAAATTTATGGCATTAATTAGAAACGAGGCAAATCGACAAGTAAGGATTGTGTTTTTATTGCTAAATTTATATTTAAGCACGATTTGACCATTTTGTTCTTGAAAAGTACTGAGTTTTAAATGGTTAAATATATAGAGTTGTTACTTGTTATCGTGAATTCATTTCTATATTACGTAGAGCAAAATTTTCTCAGCGAACTAATTTATGTATGTATACATATTTTTATCGCAGAAGAGCTAAAGCAGGATCCCCCGCCATGGCCCCGCGAAAAGTGTCTAAAGCCAACGTTGAGGTTTCGGGACAAGGTTCAGTCAACGTCGCTGATACTTCACCCCGAAGTGTCGACTCTGTCAAGACCTGGTCATTTGTTTCTGATGTTCTACAGTCCAAATTGGTAGATTATTCTAATGATTCTAGTGACAATGAAAAAGACGACCCGACCACCAAATATAAGATCGTCATCCAATATGGAATGCATAAAGTAGTGGCCAGGCCACGACTACTCCCTTACTATGATATGGTCCAGTGGGCATTAGACCATGTGGATAGACCAACCAGAACCATCATCAATGAACATAAAGTCACTATTGGGACTTTTAGACCCGAACAACTGCAGGCTATGTACAAGTTGCCTACTGTGTCGGACCTTACATACGATATCGAATTCTTGGAGAACTTCAAACAGAAGGAACGTGTGCAATATGACAAGACTATGTCCAGTTTAATCAGAGATTGGGTTTCACACCCTACGAAGTTCAGAGCAGATAGTAATGGTATATATTCAATAGCTTCCTTGGAACCATAGTTAAATTATGTAGCTATGATGACCTGTAGATTATATGGGAGAGAGGACACCACACATTTATTTCTTCAGTGGGTGCCTCTAATACATCAAGTCACCAAAGTTTGTTTCTTCGACTGGGCTAAAATGTTGTCTGATAGCTTGACCAGTCGAGTTACAGAGTATCGGGCGCAGAGGGAGAGCGAAAATATTTCTTCATTCTTTATGTCTGTGTTAATTATGGACGCCGTGTGTTTTCTAACGCCCTTTCCCTTAATGAGCTAGATTTGGAATCCATCAGAGGTCAATCCCATCCATGTCTACCATTCAAAACTGTGGGAGAACAAAGCCGCGGATTTTGTGTATGAAATTTTTAACTGGGTAATGGTACCATTGCATGTCACTATTTTAGGCCACCCGCCACCCAGGATCTCAGATAGTATAGCGATGAATCTGAGCAATATAGCTGACTATTATGTAGAAGCAGAATTCTCATATCTGTTGGTTGTGGAACCTGGTTATCTTCCTGATTCAGAGGTCCTTGCTTTCATCCGTGTTTATACCCCATGAAGTATTTACACCCCAAAAGTATGTACACTCTTCCACGTGGGGGAGTGTAGAGGGGGGGTACCCCCTCTGCAGGGTCCAGGGGGGCTATCTCCCCGGCTGGGGGGTCTGGGGGTAGCGTCCCCCGATGGGGGTTTGGGGGCGAAGCCCCTGAAGAAAAAATTGCCTTGAAAAAGTATATTGTAATTTCATTGTAAATATGGACCGTTCATTATAAGGTCACAGATCTAACGGTAGAGATTATGTTAGGGTTTTTTACCCTAGAAGGAAACCCTCTTTTATGAGGGAAATGTATTGCGGCTATGGATGAGGGTGAATATTGTATTCTGAGAGAGGATACTGTGAGAGAAAGAAGAGGAAGTTACATCGGGTTTTGCTGTAGGTTGTATCCCTTCATTTGCTAGATAATAATAAAGGAAGGACCTGGAAATTTCTCTGGTGGACGTAGCCCAGACTGGGTGAACCATGTAAATCTGTGTCTCTCTTGTATTGTGTGTCTTATGTGTTTTTTTTCTGCATTTGTTTTATTTTATTGCTCCACGGTCCTGTTTTTCTAACAACTGGTATCAGAGCGTAAGGTAA
>JZKD02S1101244.1:1333716-1356633 GCA_000966675.3 Picea glauca | reverse complement strand
TTTATATTTCCCATTAAGGAATTAGGGTTGTTGACTAATCCAGGTCATTGGGTTAGGTTTTTGGATGACATTGGCTCCTATATGTATATTGTATTGTAAACAATGTAACACTATGAATGAATACAAAATATGTTGGTTTTCTCGCTTTGGGTTTCCAGGGGAAAACTCTCTGTGTAATGTTTGTATTTTCCATTGTATCCTTTTTGTTCTTTTACTAAAAATCTATTTGTAGTAAATATTGTACAAGGTTAAAATATACATCTGGTATCAGAGATTTGTTGGCTTCAGGGGGATGCCTTTGTGGTCAAAGTTTTGGTTTGGGACTGTGATAAGCCTTGTTACAGTGGGAGATCTGTGGTATTAATTTTTCAGGTGAAAAGAAATGGCAAGCAATTCAAAGATGGAGATCGAGAAGTTTAATGGGAAAAATTTTGAGTTGTGGAAGCTCAATATGGAAGATTTGTTGGTGGACAGAGATCAGTGGATCACGGTAGATCCATGTACTGCACCTACAAGAATTTCAACAAATGACTGGAAAAAGTTGGATAGGAAGGAAAAGAGAACAATATGATTGTGCCTCTCAGATTCAATATTGTTGAATGTGTCAGAGGAAGATACAACCAAGGATTTATGGGATAAGTTGGGGAAGTTGTAGGAGTCTAAGTCCCTAGTAAATAAACTATTCCTGAGAAAGAAGTTGTATAACCCAAGGATGCGATATGGATAATCGGTGGCAGAGAATTTGAATGCCTTCAATACTATGGTAAGTCAATTAGTATCTATTGAGATTAAAATTTCAGATGAAGATAAATGTATCAGTTTATTGTGTTCTTTACCAGACTTGTGGGATAGTCTGGTTGTGGCCATAGGTAATAATACAACTGCCTTGAATTTTGATGAAGTGGTCTCATCCTTGTTGTCAGAGGATATGATACGGGAGAATATGGAAGGATAGAGTACATACACATTATTTGCAAGAGGACATTCCCAGGAAATAAATAGATCTAATTTTTCACGTGGGAGATCTAATTCTAAGGGTAGATCTAAATGTCTCAGAAATTTTGTAAAGGTATGTTGGAGATGTGGAAAAGAAGGGAACTACAAGAAGTATTGCAGATCCAAAGTTGAGAAAAATAAGGGATCTGAAGAATCTCCTTCTACAGAAGAAAATACCTCCAAGGAAGAAGGAGGGGATGTGTACTTGAGTTCTTCAAGCACACATGCAAATCATGAGGAATGGTTGGTTGAATCAGGTGAATCCTTTCATATGACTCCCCAAAGGGAGTGTTTTTTTGAATATGAAAGGTATGATGGTGGTAATGTTTTCCTAGGTGATGAATCAACAACCAAAATCATAGGTCGAGGAAAAGACAAGTCTAGGCTCATATATGGAAGGATTAGAACACTTCCTAGTGTTCTGCAAATCCTAGGTTTCGCCAGAAATTTGATTTATGTAAGAAAAATGGATGATGTAGTTGTAAAAACAATATTTGAAAAGGAAACCTGTAGGATGGTTCGAGTAGCAATGGTTTTGTTGAAGGGAGATCGGTTTGGAACTCTGTATAAGCAGTAAGGAAACACTATTAGTGATGGGTGTAATAGTTCCATTATTCTTGATATTGGATTTGAAGAAGAAAGAACTCCTACAGTCTCTAGAGAAAAGGCTATGTTGTGTCATCAAAGACTGGGGCATATTGGAAAGAAGGGTCTTCGACTACTACACGGTAAAGGTATGGTTGAAGGTATGTCTAATTTCTCATTGGATTTTGATTTATGTGAACATTGTGTATATGGAAAGTAGAATTGGTTAAGATTACCTTCTGGTGCAACAAGGGAAGAAGGAATTTTACAGCTAGTTCACAGTGATGTTTTTGGACTTGTATCGTTCCAATCATTGGGAAAATATGTGTACTATGTCTCACTTATAGATGACTTCTCGAGGAATACTTGGATATATTTACACAGGAAGAAATCTGAAGTCTTTGAAAGGTTTAAAGAGTTTAAGGCTCTTGTTGTGAATCAAACAGAGAAAAAAATTAAGGTGATGAGGACATATAATGGCGGAGAGTTCTGCGGGAATGAATTTGAATAATTCGGTAAGAAGTGTAGTATAGCAAGGTAAAAGACTACTCCATATACACCTTAGTAGAATGGAGTTGTAGAAAGGATGAATAGGACACTGATTAAAAAAGAAAGGTGCATGCTTAGTGGTGTCGAGTTAGGACAAGAATTATGGGCAGAGGCAGTGGGTACTACATGTTACCTAGTCAACAAATTGCCCTCGTCAGTGCTATATGACAAGACTCCACAAGAGGTATGGACTAGTAAGAAACATTCTCTCACACATCTCAAGGTATTTGGTTGTGATGCATATGTTCATGTTCCAAAGGAAAACATGAGTAAGCTAGATAAGAAGGCTGAAAAGTGTATATTTATTGGATATACAGATGGTCTCGAAGGTTATAAGATTTGGAACCCGGAAACTAAGAAGGTAGTGTATAGCCAAGATGTGGTATTTAGAGAAATGAAGGATGTTGTTAAACAAGAAGTCCTACCAAGTAAGGAAGAACCAGAGAAAATAGAGTTTGATTTAAAGGATGATGAGTCAGACTCTACAGAAGAAAAGGAATCAGAAGAAGAATATACTCATACTCCAGTATTGACGAGATCGGTTTGAGAAAGAAGGCTACCGGAAAGGTATACTCCATCTGATTTTCATTCAAATTTTTCTTTGTCTCTTACTAATGATGATCCGAGGCAGTGGATTCATAGGATGGAAATATCTGGAAAAGGGCCATGGACAAAGAAATGGCATGTTTGGATAAGAATGAGGCTTGGGATGTAGTGGAGTTTTCGATTGGAAGAAATCTCATTTGCAGAAAATGGGTATTTAAAAAGAATCAGAATGCAGAAGGAAAAGTGGAGAAATACAAAGCTCGGTTAGTAGCAAAGGGTTATTCCCAGGTTGAGGGAATTGATTTTGGTGAGATTTTTTCTCCTTGCGAAGTTAACCTCTATAATATTTCTTTTATCTATTGCTGTTGCATTTGATTTTGAAGTAGAACATATGGATGTGAAGAAAACATTCCTACATGGGGATATGGAAGAAGAAATCAATATGAAGCAACAAGAAGGTTATGTTGTCAAGGGAAAGAAGGAGCTGGTATGCAAGCTGAAAAAGTCCCTGTATGGTTTAAAACAATCACCAAGGATGTGGTATCAAAAATTTGATACTTATATGTTGGGACTTGGCTTCAAAAGAAGCAAAACGGATCATTGTGTGTATTTTAAATTAATTGGTGATCATTTGATTTATTTGGTATTATATGTGGATGACATGTTGTTGATAGGAAACAACAAGGAGATTATCCAGGATGTGAAAACTCAGTTTTCCTCTAAATTTGACATGAAGGATCTCGGTGCTTCAAATTTCATTTTGGGAATGAAAATTAAAAGAGATTAGAAAAAGAGGAAACTTTGGTTAAATCAGAGAAAATGTGTCGAGACAATATTACAGAGTTTTAATATGCAAGAATGTAAACTGGTCAAGGTTCCTATTCTTGTTGGTGTAAATTTATCTGTGGATCAGTGTCCCAAGACACAAGAAGAGGAGGAGGACATGTCTCGTGTTCCATATGTGATTGTAGTTGGTAGTTTGATGTATGCAATGGTATGTACTAGACCATACAATGCACATGCAGTAGGAGTTTTGAGCATGTATATGTCAAAACCATGGAAGGAGCATTGGACAACAGTAAAAAGGGTTTTTCAGGTATTTGTGTGGCACTGCTAGCTATGGATTGTGCTACCAAGGAAGATCAGGATTGGATAGAGTGGTGGATATACATGGCTTTGTGGATGCAGATTGGGTTGGAGATCTAGATCGTAAGAGATCTACAAGTGGGTATGTGTTTAACCTATTTGAAGGAGAAATATGTTGGATGAGCAAAAGACAGACCGTAGTGGCACTTTCAACTACAGAAGATGAATAATGGAAGCCACTCGTGCAATTAAGGAAGTAGTATGGTTACAAATATTTTTTTCAAGTATTGGGTTGGTACAACAAGTTATAAGGATAGATTGTGACAGTCAAAGTGCAATTTTTCTGGTGAAGAACCCGGCTTATCATTCAAAGACAAAGCATATTGATATTCAATATAACTTTGTGAGAGACGTGGTTGAAGAAAAGAAAGTATTGCTGATGAAGGTGGAAACTTTGAAGAATGTTGCATATTCATTAAAAAAATCTATGAGCACTGAGAATTTCTCTTGGTGTAGAGAATACATGGGCATTGTTGCCTTGGATTGTTGATTATGTAACCTTGTAACCCCCTGTATGCAAAGAAAACAACAAGTGGTTGAATGTTGGGTATGTGTTATATTCTTTGCACGAGTAGGATGTTTGATGGAGGGCCTCTAGCCCCCCCCCCCGTTGGGGGATGTAGGGGGGTGATAGCCCCTCGTGTGGGGGTTCTGAGGCAGCTCCCCTAAGAATTCTTTTTTTCCTTGGGAAACATGTCACATTTTTGGGCGGTTTTTCGGCACATGGTTTTTGCTGATGGTTTTCTATTTCCGATTAAGGAATTAGGGTTGTTGACTAATCTAGGTCATTGGGTTAGAGTTTTGGATGTTGTTGGATCCTATATGTATATTGTAAGTAAACAATGTATCACTATGAATGAATATAGAATATGTTGGTTTTCTCGGTTTAGGTTTCCAGGGGAAAATTCTCTATGTAATGTTTGTATTTTCCATTGTATCCTTTTTTTTCTTTTACTGAAAATCTATTTGTAGTAAATATTGTACAAAGTTAAAATCTACAAAATCTAGAAAAACAAAATTCCAATTTTTCCTTTTCATACTATCAATGTGGTGGAAGAGTTCTATCAAAGCTGAAAAAAGCATAAATTCCAATTGTTTTGTTTTTATGTTTTTATGGTAAAAAGGTATGCTCATATATTGTTGCAATTAAAAATATTTTACTTGTGAGTTTGAATGGAAATACTATGGAGAAATATATTTCAAATTAATTTAGTTAAAAGTTCAAGTTTATTTAATGAATATATCTCTCTTTTTAAAAGTAGCCAACACCTACTCCTAACAATGATAAAGAAACTAAATCAAAAGGTAAGAAGACTGAGAGACATTGTAATTTTTATGGGTGAGATGGTAATCTGGAGTCTAAATGTTTTAGTAAAATAGAATCTTCTAGCAATGAATAAGTGGAACATCAATTTGGATTCTTCTTCTTTTAACTCTTCTTCTCGTGGAAATTCACTTTTTGCTTCTAAATTTTCCTTCAATGCAACATCAACTTCTTCTTCTAATGAGTGGCTTATTGATTTTGGAATATTTTATTGTATGGATAAGGATAAAGCCATTTTTTCTACTCTTAATCATTGAATGTAACATCAAACAAATATTTTTTAGTGGTGACAAATCTCTTAGTGTTGTAGGCTCTGGAACAATTCAGCGAGATGATGCTAATTTTGATAATGTATTATGTGTTCTAATTCTTTCTTGCAATATTCTATCAGTATATCAAATCATTCATTGAGGTGAAGGTAAAATAGTAGAGTTTTCACCTCACCAAGTTGTAATCAAGGATTTAAAAGATCCTAAGCATACACTAGAAAATAGAATTGTCACAAGATATTACTAGGTTGTACAAATTTGACAACTTTGGCTCATCATCTATTCCACTAGTTTCTATTTCTCATAGTGATGAGGAGAAAACTTTTGCATGAGAAGTTTGGTCATTTAAACTATCACTCATTGTAAAAACTACATAATTAGAATATGGTGATTGATCTTCCTCTAGTTTCTTGTCATGACGGTGTTCGTTTCAACCGTGTTCTCAACAAACATCAACGATAAATTTTTAACAAGCATGCCTCTTAGTTCTAGTAGTGATGGTGTTTTTTTTAACTATTTTCTTGACAAACATTGTTGGGACTGTTATCCCCATTTTGTGGGATAACTAAGGAGATCATGTCTTGAGACCCTCAGGTTGCAGATATGGAGTGCCAAGAGACTACATGACCAACAATGTCCACTTGCACATATAAAATCCCACTCTATCACCACATTCTGATCCATTTTCAGCACATCCACCACACCAACTAGCTTATGGAAGGAATATGGTCTTGCTCCATGCGGTACAATTCAAGTATTATGGCAGGTAATCACCCTAATATTTAAGGCATTTAACCATCTTGTATTTGAGATACTTTGATTATAGAACACATTCTTGAACATTATGATTTTGACCCTGTTTCACCTTGGTGAGTGTCATAGATTTCCTAGTAAGTGGCCAAAATTTGGGGAAGGTTTGTGACCGAGGGTCCCTTGATGGGTTATCATACCACTCTTGACCATACTTACCACTTTCTACTCATTACACTCCCATCATATTATCTTCTTCGAGGCCTGTTCAATTTAGTGACCCAAGAAGGGAATGTACCTCATTTCATGGGAAAAAGGGGCTGAAGGACCAGAGGGATTGATGTTGGCTAAAACAATAAGAGCCTAAATATAAACCTTCTAGCTGCTTCACCAAGGAATCCCAGAGAAATAAATGAAATGCTTCTCTGTAAGAAAAGGGGGACTTACAAAAATAAATGATAATGAATACTTAAGGGGTTAGTTGGAGGATGGGAGGTCTCATCACAAGCCAACCTATCATGATAATGGGTATTTAGAGGTATGAAATTACCATCATCTAGTCACCAAGACAGGATAATGGATCTCAGTTACACAACTGAGAGAAAGGGGTCTCATCATGAGCCAAGATTCTCATTTTTGTGAGGTATTTGTGAATGACACTATCATTATCTGGACACCACGCCAGGACAATAGCCTTCAACTCATTCCTTAAAACATGAAAGAAATAAATAATGGAAAGAAGACAGGCTTGGAAAAAGTGCATCGCAAACGAAGGTTTCACACCCTCTACAAAGGCACCCATGAATGAGATAATATGAGCCCTTGTATGTCATGAAATTCATCGACCTATGAATTCTAAACCCCTTCCACATCATCATCCACTACATGACCTTGAAAGGACATCCTTGGGAGAATCCCCTACATGAGGGATTTGTTCTACCTAATACGACTCCTATGACACCACTCCCATACTTAAGTTTGGTCAATTGTATAGGGTTTTTGAGCATTTGTTTGATTTGATGAGGTAGTTTTGAAGCACATGTTTAGGTGACTTTCTTATTAAACATGGGTTACACTTATCATGATATCTTTGACTTGAGATCTTTGGATGGCATACCCTTTTGTTTTGCAAGACCTTGCTTGGTGGCCAATTTTGGGAGAACAAGCCTAGCTTAGGCTTCCATGGAGAAAGTGTTAGAAAATAAGGATTGCGGAGCAATAAAATGAAACAAATGTGGAAATAAAACATATAATATACACAATACAATAGAGAAAAAGATATACGTGGTTCACCCAGTGTGGGCTACATCCACCAGAGAAATTTCCAGGTCCTTCCTTTATTATTATCCAACAAATGAAGGGATACAACCTACATCACACCCGTTGTAACTTCCTCTTATTTCTCTCACAGTATCCTCTCTCACAATAAAATATTCACAATGATACATAGCCGCAATACATTTCCCTCATAAAAGAGGTTTTCCTTCTAGGAAAAAAAAACCCTAACATAACTTCTACCGTCAGATCTACGACCTTATAATGAATGGTCCAGATTTACTATGAAATTACAATATAAATTTACAAGACAATTTTTGCTTTAGGGGCCCACTTTCCCCCTGCACTCCCCCACGTGGAGGTGTGTAAATTCTTCCATGGTGTAAAGTCTTCATGGGGTATAAACATGGTTGAAAACAAAGACCTCTGAATCAGGAAGATAATCGGGCTCCACAACCAACAATTTCCCACTTTGAGACTGATCTCAACAACTCCACCACTGTTGTATCTATTGGACTATGATCCTTCTTGGAACTGGAAAATTTATAATCTTCATATTCATTATTGAAGACCAACTGAAACTGAGTAGGAACTAAGTTTCTCCCTGGTTACTCCCTTAGTTAACATGTCTGCAGGATTCTTGCTAGTGTGTATATTTTCCAACTTCAAATGTCCATCTTCCAAGATGGATGGTATGAAATGGTACCTGATTTATATATTCTTAGTATTCGAATGGAAGGTTGAGTTATTTGCAATATGAATGACACTCTCACTATCACAGTACAACCTGCTATTCTCCTGCTTCTTTTCCAATTCCTCCATAAACTTTCATAACCAAACCATTTCTTTACTAGACTTTGTAGCAGCAACATACTCTGCTTTTGTTGTTGAAAGTGCAGCAACCTTTTTCAGTTTCGAAATCCAACTTACAGTTGTTCCACCTATAGTAAAAACATACCATGTGGTGCTCCTCCTGCTATCTTTATCACCTACCATATCTAAAAAAACATATCCCTGTAGAACAGTGTCTGAACCTACAAAACATAATGCATGAGTAGAAATACCTCTCAAATACCTGAGAATCTACTTTATTGCCTCCCAATGTTCTTTACGTGGATTGTTCATATACCTGCTCACAACTCCCATTGCATGTGCAATATATGGTCTTGTGCAAACCATCACATACATCAAATTGCCAATTGCTAATGAATAAGGGACCCTGGACATGTATTCTATCTCCTCATGTGTCTTGGGACACATTTCCTTAGTTAATTTGAAATGGCTGGCCAAAGGTGTAATAGCTGATTTTTCATTCTGCATTCTAAACCTACCAACACCTTCTCTATGTACTCACCATGAGACAATGTCAATTTATGATTTTCATGTCTCTTGTTAATCGCATACCAAGGATTTTCTTTGTGGCACCCAAATCCTTCATCGCAAATGAATTAGCTAATTTATTCTTGAGCACATTTATATCCTGCATATTAGACCCTGCAACAAGCATGCCATCTACATACAATATCAAGATAATATAGCTTCCATTTTCTAGCTTTTTAACTTAAACATAGTGATCAGAATGACATCTAGTATAACCTTGTTCTGTCATAAACATGTCAAACTTCAAATACCACTACCTTGGAGCTTTCTTTAGGCCATACAATCTCTTCTTCAACCTGCATACCAAATTCTCCTTCCCTTTGACCTCCTACCCCTATGGTTGCTGCATATAAATCACTTCCTCCAAATCCCCATGGAGAAAAGTTGTTTTTACATCTAATTGTTCAAGATGGAAATCTTCTACTACCACAAGACTTAAAATAGTCCTAATTGAAGTCATTTTAACAACAAGATAAAATATTTCATCAAAATCTCTACATTGTTTTTGTGCAAACCCCTTTACAACAAGTCTAGCCTTGTACCGTTTTTTTCCTCCATCTTCTTCCTTCAACTTGTAAACCCATTTATTCTGAAATTCTCTTTTTTCTATAGGCAACTGAACCAAATCCCAAGTTTGTTTATTTACCATGGAATCCATTTCCTCTTTCATACCTTTCTCGAACTTCTTTTTACTGTCTACCTCCATTGCCTCTTCATAACATTTTGGTTCACCAGAATCAGTCAACAATAAATAATATAATGAAGGAGAGTATTGTTCAGGGGGTCTACTTAACCTGGTAGATATTCTAACAACACTTGCAGGAATTTGAGGTACATGTTGCTCCTGTTGTTGTACATTTTGATTTTTGGGTTCCTTTGGAATTTCTTTTTTAGTGATCTCATGAAGCACTATGTATTCTGGTTTTTCTTTTTCCTATTTCTTTCCCTGCAAATGATCTTTGTACATGAACTTCTCATTGAATATGACATCTCTACTACTAATTATTATTTTTTTTTCATAATCCCATAAGCGATAACCAAAATCATTAACACTGTATCCAATAAAGGTACACTTCTTGGATTTTTTCTCAAGACTTGTTCTATTTTCTTTATCAATATGGACAAATGCTTCACAACCGAAAGTCTTCAACAAATAATAGTTTACCTTTTTACCTATCCATGCCTCCTCTAGAATTATACCATTCAAAGAGCTTCAAGTTCCTATGTTTATTATGTAAAGAGTAGTATATACAACATCTACCTAGAACTGTAAGGGAAAACCAGCATGCAATCTCATACTCCTTGCATGCTCCATGATTGTCTTGTTCATACTTTCTGACACGCCATTTCCTTGTGGTGTTCCTAGAACTATATCCTCTCTACGAATTCCATGGTATGAACAATAATCATCAAACTCCTTGCTACAATATTCACCTCCATTATCTGATCTGAGACACTTCAACCTTTTTCCTTTATCATTCTCAACCAAATCTTTCCATTTCTTAAAAGTATCAAAAACATTAGATTTTTGTTGAATGTAATAAACCCAAGTTTTAATAGTTGCATCATCAATAAAAGTAAAATAATAATGAGAGACACCAAGAGATGATACCTTATCTAGTCCCCATACATATGTATGCACAAGCTCTAACATTTCACTCTTCTTTTCTTTTCCGACTCTGAGAAATCTGTCTCTCTTCTATTTTCCATAAACACAATGCTCACAAAAATCCAAATCAATTTGTTTAAGATCTGGCAAAAAAAATCTTTTTTGAAGTATATGAGTTCCCTTCTCACTCATGTTTCCAAGAATATGATGCCATAGTGTTGTATCCACTCCTGTAGAAGATAAAGAGATATAAGAGTCAGTATTACCAGTACATAAATACAATGTACCTACCTTATCTCCTTTTTCTATCACCAATGATCCTTTGGTGACCTTCCACACCTTATCTGTAAATATGGATATACAACCTTCACTTGCGAACTTTCTTGTTGAAATTAGAATTTTCCTTAGATCTAGAACATGCCTTACCTCTTTCAACAACCATTGGTTTCCATTTCTTTTTTTTATTTTTACCTTTCCCATTCCAACAATTTTGCATGGTGCATCCTCACCCAAATGAACTTGTCCAAAATCACCTTGAACATAATCTAAAAAATGTTTCCTATGGGGTATGGCATGAAATGAAGTTCCTAAATATACTACCCAAGACTCATAAATATTATCTACATAAGGAATCAAAGCATCTTGTAACACATCACTTGTTACATTTATTTCTCGATGTTTCTCCTGTTGTCCATCTCTTTCTTTCTTTGGAGCTCTGCAGTATTTCTTCATTTGTTCTTTCTTCCCACAATTCCATCACTCTATATTTCCAAATATGGATTTGGATCTGCCCTTCCTACAATTACCGATGTTCCTTGAGCCCTTTCCTCTATCCTTTTATCTTCCCCTGTTCTCCATGTTCAACGCATTACCTGATGTCTCACCTGTGCTTTTCCGTCGCATTTCCTCACTAAGGATAACACCAACAACATCATCGAATTTAAAGTATTTGAACCAGAGATAGAGTTACTTACATCCATGACCAAGCCGTTCCAATATTTTGGCAATGAGCACAAGATTAGAAGAGCCCAGACCTAATCATCAAAGTCCACTTTTACAGAACTTAGTTGATTAGTAACCATATTAAATTCATTTAAATGATCTACATTAGACCCACCTTCTAACATCTTCATATGAAATAATCTCTTCATTATAAATATCTTATTGGATGTCGAAGGTTTTTCATATAGTTTAGCCAATGCCTCCATCAGCTCCTTCGTTGTCTTTTCTTTCGAAATATTGAAAGCTATCGATGCTGGCAGGCTTAGTCGCATTGTTCCTAGTTCCTTTCTGTCAATAACCTCCCATTCTTTGTCCTTCATGGTCGTCGGCTTCTTTGTTATTCCACCCAATGGTAGGAATAGATCTTTCTGATATAAATAACTTGCTATCTACATCTTCCATAACTGGTAGTTTTGGCCATTAAATTTCTCGACCCTAAACTTTCCATATTCCACCATTGCTCCCACTCAAACCAGGAACCCTCTTTTCCTATGAGTTATCTTTCGCTCTGATACCAGTTGTTAGAAAAATAGTATCATGGAGTAATAAAATGAAACAAATGCGGAAATAAAACACAAAAGATACACAATAAAATAGATACACATACATGCATGGTTCACCTAGTGTGGGCTACATCCACCAGAGAAATTTCCATGTCCTTCCTTTATTATTGTTCAGCAAATGAAGGGATACAACCTATAGCACACCTGTTGTAACTTCCTCTTCTTTCTCTCACGGTATCCTCTCTCATAATACAATATTCACAATGATACATTGTTGTGGGTAAATAATACCCTACGGACTAGCAAGCTAGGGTTAGGATTGCATGCATATCATGACCCTAAAGAAATCACTTTTAACCTATCGCCCCAAAACTCAAACCCCTTTTTCACATGCAAGCATGGAAAAGACCTACTAACCTTTTTACTGATGTTTGGTGTAGATCCTCCGTTGTGCTTCATCCGCTTGCTTGCGCTGCTCCTTCCAAAGACAATCCTGCAATCAAGACAAAACACTACGCATGCATGCTATTTTTCTACTAGAGGGTTAGATATCAAGCATAAACCGAATAAAACATATAAAACTCATGCATTGGGATGGGAAAAGTATTCTTTTATTAATCTCAAGATGAATCAACTTACAATAATAATAGAGACTGGCCACCATTCCTCGATCCTGATCCTAGGCTCCTCCTCTTCTTTGTCCTCCAACTGCTTTGCTTGAATTCTCCTTAAGCTTGAGGAAAGGCTAAAGGGTTGGGACAAATGGATTCAGCAATCGGGCATAGTTTCTTTGCTATGATTTTCCTCTTCCAAATAGTAACCCTACCCATTCTTTTATAGGCTAGAAGGAGCTAGGGTCTTGGATGAACTCTCGGCCATGCATGGCTGGGAGTTTCAGTTAACTGACCCAAAGCTTTTTGTCCCGTCGGAAACTTTCCTTTTTTTGTGCTTTGTTAGGTAAACACGGGCTATAGTAGGCCAGCCAATGTTCCAACACGTGCAGTAGTAGGCCTGCCAGCGTTCCAACGCGTGCAGTAGAGGTTTAGGGCATGTGCCACTTGATTTAAGAGGGTTTTCAAGAGTTTATTCAACATGGCTTTGGCAAGGAAGAGATATGAGTTGGCATGATGCCAAGTAAGCATGTGTGGTGCAATTTAGGGTTATAACATACATAGCCACAATACATTTCCCTCATAAAAGAGGTTTTCCTTCTAGGGAAGAAAAACCCTAACATAACTTCTACCGTCAAATCTGTGACCTTATAATGAATGGTCTAGATTTACTATGAAATTAAAATATACATTTACAAGGAAATTTTTTCTTCGGGGGATTCACCCTCGAACCCTCGCAAAGGGCCCAATTTCACTCGAACCCGGTAGGGGGACTAACCCCCCATGCACTCCCTCATGTGGAGCAGTGCACATTCTTCTAGGGTGTAAAGTCTTCATGGGGTATAAACATGTCTAAAAATAAAGACCTCTGAATCAGGAAGATAATCATGCCCCACAACCAACAAGAAGAAGCCTACATAATGGATTCCTAGAGCCTGCATGGTAAATGATTGAGACATTCCTTTGGAGGCCTAGAAGACATCATGATGGGCCTAACCTAGCCTCTACCACCCAAATGAATTTCCTAGGAGAGGAAAAACATCACCTCCTTGAGGGTTGACATCATGAAGGGGCTAGGATTTGGTGGTGATGGAGTTGCACCTTGACACTTGGAATATCTTGACCAGATGATGCATGGAGAAGGATTTTCGCATGAAGAGGAGGCTAAAGGATCCCCAATGAATTTCACATTCTTGTCCAATGACTTGGAAAGTGTAAAAAAAAATGTCCCCTAAGGGGAGACATCATCTTACCGTAGGGTTTCTTTTGTGAAAAAGTAAATTTTAAGGTCAATTGTTTAATATTATTTGTGTAAAGGGGAAAGATTAGGGTTGTTGACCTCTATCTTTTGTTTTACCCTAAAATTAAGTGGAAAAACAATGTGGTAGACATTTTTTATAAATAGATATCATGTGAATCTCTTTTCGTAACCTAGCTCTCCCATTGTGAGAAGACTACTTGGCTGAAATTTGCGCCCTCTTTGGGCAATTTGATCTCTCTCTCTCTCTCTCTCTCTCTCTCTCTCTCTCTTGTGAAAAATTCTTATGGTGAATTCTCTTGATGATTTTTGGAGATAAGGTGGTGTGCACCTTTGGAGGTCTTCTCTCTTACTTATGAATGGATTTTTTGTTGGTGAACTAGGGTTACATCTTGCATCTCTTTGAAAATGGTAAGGAAAATCTGAAATTGTTAGTTATTCTTTCTTCTTTCATGAATGTTATTGCTTGAAACCCTAGGAGGTGTATAAGTGCATACACCCTCCATTAATATTCATCTCATTTGATAATTGACAAGTCATTTATTACAAGGTTTCTAGGAGGAGTACAAGGGTGTACACCCTCCTAGATTTACCTAAGTTTGATTTGCATGCCCTAGGGAGTAAGAGGGTTTACACCCCTATGGATATTGTAGATATAAATCTTACAATCCAAGATTCCATTCACCCAATATTTTGAAGTCATTGATCTAAAGTTTTCATTGGATAAATACAATTACTTGCATTGGGTAATGTCATTTTACAAGATTTTCAAGTTGTTCAAAGTGCAATCGATTCTACATGTTATTGGATTTCTTGTGCCCCTAGGGCATCATATTTTTCCAAGTAATTATTATTTTTGTTAAAAATTAAATCTATATCCATTAGGGCTGCATAAAACTTATCATAACTTTTGATTTTACTCACTTACAACTGTCAGAATTTGCTAAGAGTTTTTCAGCATAAATTACTAGTCTTAGCGCATCTTTTGGGTGGAATCTTTGCAAGTTTTAGTGGTTGATATTCTTTCTAAAATGAATTTTTTGTTACATCCATAAGACTGATTTATATTTCTAAAGAAATTTTTTACAACGGCCTTACCTTTTATGCTATTATATTGGTCTTTCAATCTTGAGTTTCACTAGTGTTTAACTAGTTTATCTCTTGCATCTTTTACTTGATGTTTGTCACTTGTTTAGCATCTTATTGTGCCATTTCATTTACTTATATATATATATATATATTTTTATTTTATTTTTTTTACTAAAAAATTATATTAGGGATAGAAAGATTAAATTTATTTTCCACTTGATATATTGCATTGTATACTTAGTTTTCCTTGTGTCTCAGGCATGCATTATCTCTTGGAAGGTCACTCAAGGCTTTGGAAACCTCAAGAAACCCTCAAGACTCATCACCAAGTTCCCTTTTCCATATATAAATTTGACCTATTGGGGCATCTGTTCATACATCACATTTTCCGTCTCAATCCCCCCTAGGGTCATCGGGATTCCTCCCTTGAGGTGACTACCTCACCTCTAAAGTGACAAGAACACCTGCCTAAGGTGAAAATGGGTAGGTGTTCTCTAATTTGTCACCAATTGGTGGTTGGTTCGAGATTTTCCCAACCTACTACTTGTGTGATAACAAGGACAATTTTAACAAATGTTCCTCTTGGTATGCCTCGACCCCCTTGCATCTTGTTCATAGTGATTTTTGCAGTCCACTTCCTCCTGCTTCTTTCTCTAGGTTCAAGTACTTCTTAACTTTAATTGTTGACTTCTCTAGATGCACTCGGGTTTATTTATTAAAACTTAAGAGTGAAGTTTTTCACATGGTTTTGGCCTATAATTCCCTTGTATAAAAACAATTTGGACATTAACTACAAAAATTAAGAACAATTGAATGGAAACAAATATTTTAAGAACAAATTTACATCTTACTACATTGCACAAGGCATTCAAATGCAACATGATGTTCCATATACACCATGAAAAAAATGGTGTTGTTGAAAGAAATAATCACACATGATGTTCCATATACACCATGAAAAAAATGGTGTTGTTGAGAGAAATAATCACACATTAAAGGAAATGGAAAATTTTGTGATCCAATCTAAGAGATCAAGTTCTCATTTTTTGGTGGAAGCCATTAATTGTGTTGAATTAAATAATCAATCACACTCCCACAAATTTTTTAAAAGATATAACATCGAATGAAGCATGAAGTAAAATTAAACTAGATGTAAACCACTTTCATGTGTTTGGTAGTGAAGCACGGGCTCACATTCCTAATAAGAAAAGGAAAGTGTTATAGCCTAAAAGTGAGAACTTGTAATGTCCCCATTTTTGGATTCCCTTATGTTATAGTTTGGGATGCCTTCCAGAGTAGCCAATTGGGGGTGATAGTGAGATCAAGTGGTTTTGAGGATTTTTATGGGGCCCGACTTACATTATTCATCATATTTCATCATAATGATCCATTCTTCACAACTTGTCCTTGGTTCCATTGCATTTTGACGATTCCTGTAAAACATGGTTATTATTGGCATATTTTAATTAAATACACTAAAGGTATTATTTGGAGATTGTTTCTTGGAGAAATACCATAGTGTAATAATTCATTGGAACTGGGAGGAAAATATCTAAAGGTTAAGATGATAAAAAGTGACTTTGAGTGGCCATAAATTATTTAAAGTCAAATAAATCATTTTTTGGAGTAAAAAAGGTTATTAAATTAATGAAGTGATTTTATGAGAAAATATTAAAGATGAATTAAAAGTCACTTAGAAGAAAAAAGGTGAAAGAAGGTATAAAGGAGAGATAAGGGCTTATATTCTCTCATTATGTTGATTGATTTTTTATGTTTGGCCTCTTGGCTAGAGAGCTCAATATACTTGAGTGTTTTGAGGGTTTTGACTAAATAAACCCTAGAGATCAGAAAGGGAGTGAAATATTCTCCCATTCCTAATCCAAGATTGGCCAAGGTGGTGAAATATTCCACCCTCACCATTCCATTTACTTCTATTCATCTTCAGCAAGTGTTATTTGGGACAAGGGCACAACAATAAGGGTTTTTTGTAGAGTTGGGCACACTACTTGAAGGAAAAAGGTTTGTTTTGGCTTAGGGACTTTAGATTTGGAGGAGATATAATTATTGGAGTGTTTTCTATCCCCAGAGTTCCCTTTAGCATCATTCTTTGGGGTTTTATCTCCTCATATTTACTTATTTTTCTGTCTCGACGAAATACTGCTTGGAGGGGCACATCTAGCAGTGCAGAACTCCATATTTTGGGGTTGTATCCATTTCTACTTGTTGGGACCAAGTTGTATATATCATGGGAAAGTTTTGGCATGGATTTGAGATTATTTCTCCCTTGGATCGATTTTTTTTCAGCAGGGAGAATTTGCTATAGCCAAGGCACATTTCTCTTCATTGGAGCTACCATTTCATGTGGGAGATTCATCCTTTGGGAATCCATCATTGAGTTTACTTTATGGAAGATTGATATTTCTGATTTTTATTGTAATGAATCCATTTAAGCCATAGAAAACAATCACCATCTCATTGTATGAAAATCTGGAATTTTCCTTGTCATTAAACACTTTTATTATATAAATAAGTCAAGGATTAGAGGTATTTTGTTATTATTGTTGTAATCTCTTTTGGGTATTTATTTTCATATGTATATCATGTCTTTCCTTGCCATTTAATGATATTTTCACACTTGAACAATTCTGAAACACATTAAAACGAAAACTACAACATTAGCATGCAAAGTGTTTGACAAAACACTTCAACCAACCAGCTGTAAATAATTATAACAATAAGCATACATTAAGAACAACCACTCATTCAGAAGGGGTTTAGGTGTTGTATATGATGTGTTTGAGATAATTTTAAACCTTAAATTGGATTTAATCGGGACAACAAGTTTTGATGTGATTTTAAGGGAATTCCAAGTTTGTATGTCAAGTGTTTGACGAAATTCCCAGCCAACTAAATCAGATTTTAGTACAATTTTTATTGGGGATCTTACAGTGGTATCATAGCATTTTTCTCACTATTTGTGGGAACTCAAGAGGAACATGAAACTATAAGAAACCAAATGACTCCAGATAATAGGTATATTTCAACTGGGAAGGGGTTTTTTTCCAGGTACATACATCAAGGTTGAAAGGGTTACTTCAATGGCTAGAATTATAAATGGCAGACTGTTACCTACTTTCCTTCTTTCCTTTCCAAGAGAGGATGAGATGAAAAACCATGTATCTAGGGGACAAGAAGATATGAATATATCTATTACAGACTTCCATAATGGACAAGATATAATGATAGAATTACTGGAGTTATAGTGTGAACAGAGGGAGCTCCTTTCTCACTTGAAGGAACAAAGGCGTGCAAGAGAGCCATCACATTATGGAGGGAATCAGGGAGCCAGTGGACCTCATGGGGAAATAGGAAATTATGAGGAGTCATTTCACAAAGGTCAACTAGTGAAGACACAGAAGAGCAAGGAAATTTTCTACAATTGCAAGGATCCTTGGGATGTGCATCACAGATGCAGGGGAAAAGGGAAAGTGTATTACATTGAGGTGCACTATGACAATGATGATGATGAGGATGAAATATTGGCAGTAGGGGACACACCATCAATATATTTATCTTCTAAGGTTAGCACACATTAGGACAGGTTGAGGAGATTGATATGGAGAGGACAATACCTCAGTTTGATCATTTGGTTGGGCATGAGGAGTATGTGCATAAGGAGGCGGACCTAGATGCTTCATTAGAGAAGTCCCATGAGGCCAATGACACCCACACGTATAATGGACATAGTGATGACCAAGGCTTAGATGTGTTATCACCTAGGCATGATGAGATTCATATGTTGGGTGACCTACCTTTGGGTGTTGACATGACTTCTAGGAAGTCATGCATGGGGGATGGTGAGCCTCCTATGGAGTGGAGCATGACACATTCCTCACCTTCTCAGTCACCTATGCTAGCCACAACACATGAGGATATCAATGTCATTTCAGATGTGGTAGAGGATCCTTCTGCAGTCATTGAACACAAGGTACATTTGGATCTGCAGGCCGAGGAGGAGAGGCTTGGCTTGGAGACAGATGAATATATACATACCTTCCAGTATGGGTAGAGTGAGTCACCTCTTTTGGGGGTTCCTTTGATAGATCAGGTTGTGGAGACTGACATGTCGATGGGATACTTACTTCTTGGACCGAACTATAGTGATGGGGATGCATTCCCTTCTTGTCGAGATGGCCATATCACATGTATGGACACATCTGTATAGGATTCAAGTGTATATTTTTTATGATTTCAGCTGCTTGAGACATTCTCCAACTTACAAACCTGAGAGAAATCGCCTGAGAGGGGTGTGTGGTTCCTATCTGAGACAGAGTTGGAACATAGAGATGGCCTCCTCCTTACAAAGAGTTGAGAAGAAATCCAAATGATTCTCCTATGAAATGCAGTGAGAAAGGAGATTTCTAGAGTTGGACGTGCCTGTGGCTAAGCACAAGGTGAACGTGTGAAATCCCAAAGTGTTGGGTGCATCATCGTGAGAACATAAATGCGTATGATGTATTAACCCTCCTCTGAGAATAATATTTGATGAGAAACTCCAGATGACTCTCCTATGTAATGTACTGGGAAATAATATCTGTTGAGTGGACGTGCATGTGGACGAGCATAGGTGAACGTTTTCCTAGTGGCTGAGAACTAGTGAAGAAGTGGTTCTTTAGTGTAATGCAGTGAGCCAGAGATATGGACATCCCTATGGATGTGCACCTAGTGGATGAGCACTAGTCGGTGTATAAGATACCTTACTATTTTGATCAAGAGTTAGACCTGCCTGTAATCCTAATTGTAATGTAAAGGGTACAGGTGATCCGAAAATATCTTTTAATGACAATGGTTGAGTTTTTAAACATGATTTAAATAACCATTTAAGAAACTGATGAATGAGTAAGAATTAATGATGAAACATGGAAGCCATAAATAAATATACAAATCTGGAAATAAGCATGAAGAAACAACAAACCATAAACAACAAAAGTTGATAATGGAGTTCAACAACCTCGCCTACGTCTTTGGGCCTTTGTCTCAGTGGGTGAGGATTTATTATTTATGTTAAAAAATTCAAACATACATCATAAAAGTTCCAAATAGATTATGAGCTGATCTATTCTTGTTCTACCAGATCTCAAGAACCCAAAAAAACTAACGGCACTGAAAACAGATAAACGAAGCTCCCAGAAATGGCCTGTAAAGTTACTCTACTCAATGGCTTCCCTGCATAAAAATGGCTTTGGCTTTTCAGATCTTCAACATTTTCCTGTTATGAACCTCTTCCTTGGCTTCAAGAACTTATGGTTTATATAGACTTGAAGTTGGAAACAAACTCCCAACTTCCCCCCAAGATCTGGCCTAAAAAAGGGCCCAAGATCCTCCAAAAATGGATTAAATCTCCCAAAATTGGTTAAAACTCCATTAAAAATCATATTATAAGGTAGATAACCCACTTTGGGCCAAAATTAGGGTGCAGTCCCTTATCTTCGAGCTCTTAGTCACCTGCATGCACCCATGTGGCCCTAGTCTGGCACTGATACGTTGGCCCCCTTAACCGTCGATCCCTCGTTTTATGTGCTTGGCCATGTGGCCGCACCCCTTACCTTTCACGAGCCCAAACCTTATCCTCCATGCCCAAATGTGGTATAGGCCCCTGGTCAAGCCCTTTGGTCGCATGCCCTTGGTCGGCGGACTAGCCCAACTGACCGGGTGCCATCCCCTTTATGTGCACTAATAGTTATATCAACGATCATATGAGTAGAGCATATGGTGTCACCGAATCGGGGGTTATGCCCATAGAAAATCCATGCTAAACAACAAAGGGTCTGGACATGTGGTGAGAGTCATATGGGGGGCATCAGGGGTGGGGCTATGCCCCATCCCTTTACTCCACGCGAATTACTAACCAATTCACATTCAAATAAACGTTTTGAACTATAGTAAATAAGAATCAACATGGGTGGGCTGGTAGCTCGGCCCTACCAAGACACTCACCACCCAGACCAGAGGTCACAGGTTCGACTCCCTGGGAGTCCATAAATGTTTCTCATTCAACTGCTAACCAATGGAGGGGTGCCATGTGGTAGCCCAGGACTGGGCCACGTGGCACCATGTTATTTTCCAATAATATGCCACGTGTCAAACTCAGATTCATCTACCTGCAGCTACCCAGTCAGCCCCATTGTACCTGCCACATCATTGTAGGGTTGTACGACTTATACAATCAACTTCCATGCCAGCACTATACGGACTGCACAATCATCAAATTTTTCCTGTTTGAAAAATGAACATATCGCGACATCTTTCGCATACGATGTTCGTTTGAGCCCATTCAAGTTGCATTGGGTTCATATCGATGAGGTCTATGCACACGTCCATTTTTAATACATTTTGAGCACTTTTATTTTTGGGCCTTCCTAGACCCATTTTGGTTCATGTATCCATTTTGGATCACACCTCCCCACTAAAGACCTTTTGGTCCTCCAAAAGGATACTAACCAGTCATCAAGTGCGGGATAGGTCACCCCACTTGTTCTTTTTCTTTAAACTCTATCTTGTGCACCTGTGTCATCACGATCAACTGTAAAAAAAACATGATAACTGACAGCATATTGTTAGCCACTTGTACTTTGTCACATCTTACTGAAGCCACTATCATCCATGTTGACAACATTAATAATGATAACATCATAAATATGATTGCAAATGAGCTAATATGTTTGTAATACTTGCACAAAATTATCTTATCTTGAAGCAAAATGTGATTGATCTTCCATTCTACAATCATATCCTATTCTTTCTTAAGATCAGTTACTTGATTTGAAACAATTATAGGTGTGTTTCTTGCATGAGCTTCCTTTCTTAATTGTTCCATTGTTTGAAGAGATTGATTTGTTTTTAAATGATTTGCATGTACAACATATTCTTTTCCTACTTTGATTAAGTGATATTGATTATGTTCACTGTAGAAGATTTCATTGCGATCATACAAATAAGGACTGCCTAAGACCATCCCACATTCATTGAGTGGCACCACATCACATGTTACCTCATCCACAAACTTAGATGAAATTGAAAACTTTAATGTGCATTGCTTTGTTATGTGCAATTTATGGTTGTTTCTTATCCATTTAAGTGAGTAAGGCTTATGATGCATCTGAGTGTTTAATCCGAATTATTTAACCACTTCCTCTGAAATCAAGTTACATTGAGATCCACTATCTATCAATCTGTCGACCTTAGTATGCCTCATAATGACCCTTATGTGAAACAATTTACTTCTAGAATCAAATCCATCACCAATTTTACCTGTCAAACCAACCGCTGAGATTTTAGATTCATCATCCGAATCCGATCCCGAGTCTGTTGGTCGTGTTGTTGGTGCAACTATTTTCCTCCCTTTCCTTTCTTTGAACCACTTTGGTCTCTTCTCAAGATGCAATTTCCAACAACGGTCCTCATCATGCCCTTCTTTATTGCAATGCTTGCAAGAGGGTTTCTCTTCCTTTCTTGCCACTAAATTTTCCTTCTTGCCATTCCACTTCATTTTGTCCTCTTTTCTTGAAGACGATTCCCCTGATACACCAAATCCTATTTTCCCTGCCTCAATGTATGTCACTTGAACATAAACCTCATCAAGATTAGTAGGTACAAACATAATTACAGTGTTACGAATATGTGCAAGTAAACCTCCTATATACTCCATAAGCGTTTTTTAAGTACCTATATCAGATCTACCAATATAATAACCACAAATACTGAATACACAATAGATCCACAAAGCAAGATAGAAGAAACCACACTTTATTATTACCAAACCCTTGAGGGAGGGCAACACCATACAATGGATCCTATTATGGAAGGGATCCTCTCCTGTTCACTTGCCTCTTTGAGTGGGCATCCTCCTAATGAGCTTCAACTCCAAATACAATACTTCTCTTCATGTCTCATTACATTGCTTGAACCCCTTTATATAGTGCTACCATCACCTAAGAACATTCTAGAGGATGAATCTTCTAGAAG
>JZKD02S1101244.1:1302939-1332759 GCA_000966675.3 Picea glauca | reverse complement strand
GTGGGCCTTATTTAATAATATAGTGGACCTAGTCCACCTTACATTGAATGACCTCCACTATTATCACTATGGGCCCTCTGGGCCCCCCCACTACCTCTCTAGCTACCTTACACGTTTCTTGGGTATATAAAGGAATGTCTAACATTAATTCCATTTTATGAAATCCATTTGTGTATTCGTGCACTGTTTGTACTTTTCTTAGTTTAAGACCTTTCCATTCAATTAAAGCTTTCTCTTTATAACCCAAAGGATAGAATTTCTTTCTAAGTGCAGAAATAAAAACTTGCCATGATGGAAATACATTACCCACTTGTTGCATGCCATTTTGCAACTTGCTTTGCCACCAAATGAGTGTTGTGCCTGCAAGTCAAAGCGATGCCAGCTTGATTTGAGTTGCCTCATCCTTGATTTGTTGCAAACTGCAATAAAATTCCATTTGTCTGACCCAGCTATCAAGCCTCTCTGCATTGACTTCACCATCATACATAGGTAATTCAAATTTCACATCAAGATTAAGTAAAGGAATTTCATGTTTATGTTTATGGACATGTTTTCTTGTGATGGATTTAGAACTTGAAGTTGAAGAAGAAGAAGTTGATGGAGAAGAAGGAGGTGAAGGAGGAGTTTTAGGAGGATCCTCTCCTTCTTCATTTTTGACCTTTGAAGATTCACCTAGAATCGGTCTCTTCCATTCCAAGTAATCCTCATATAGTACATTCATCATCTCTGACATGGAAAATAAAGTCTTTCGAAACTCTTTCTCATCATGAGAAAGTCCCTCTTCCGATGCCATATCCTCACTTTGAGAATTTCTCTTTCTTGATCCAATATCAATATTCTCTTCAACAAGCTCACCTTCACCACGATTAATCCTTTCCCTAGTAATCATGCAAACTCAATAACCAACTGTCAACTAGCTCTGATACCACTTGATCTAAAAAGATCTTTTAATGACAATAATTGGTTTTTTAAACATGAGTTAAATAACCATTTAAGAAACTGACGAGTGGGGAAGAATTAATGATGAAACATGGCATCCATAAATCAATATACAAATCTAGAAATAAGCATGAATAAACAACAAACCATAAACAACAAAAGTTGATAACGGAGTTCGGCAATCTCGCCTACGTCTCCAGGCCTTTGTCTCAGTGGGTGAGGTTTTCTTATTTGTGGTCAAAGATTAAAAAGTACATCATAAAAGTGCTAAATGTATTACAGACTGATCTGGTCATGTTCTATCATATCTCAAGAACCCAACAAAATTGATGCCACTGAAAATGGATGAACGAAGCTCCCAGTAATGGCCCACAAAGTTTCTCTCCTCAATGGCTTCCCTACATAAAAATGGATTTCGCTTTTCAAATCTTCAACATTTTCTTGTTCTAAACCTCTCCCTTGGATTCAATAAATTATATTTTGTATAGACTTGAATTTGGTAACAAACTCCCAAATTCCCCCCAAGATATGGCCTCAAAAAGGGCCCAAGATCCTCCAAAAATGGATAAATCTCACAAAACTAGTTAAACATCCATTACAAAACCATATTATAAGGTAGGAAACCCACTTTGGGCCAAAATTAGGGCACAAACCCTCATCTTCGGGCTCCTAGTCACCTGCACGCAACCATGTGGCCCTGGTCTGGCGCTGATTCATTGTCCCCCTTAATCGTCATCCCCTGGTTTTATGTGCTTGGCCATGTTTCTGCACCCCTTACCTTACACACGCCCAAACCTTATCCTTCACACCTGAATGTGGTATAGGTCCTTGGTCAAGCCCCCTAGTCACGTGCCCTTGGTCAGTGGGCTAGCTCGACCGACCAACTGCCATCCCCTTTACGCGTGCTAACAGTTGTATCAATGGTCATATGGGTAGAGTGTATGGTCTCGCCGAACCAGGGGCTATGACCATAGCAACTTTGTTCCAAACATCAAAGGGTCTAGACATGTGGTGAGGGTCATATGGTGTGTGTCGAGGTTGGGGCTAGGCCCCAAACCTTTACTCATTCCGGATTACCAACTAATTCGTATTCAAATAAATGTTTTGAACTATAGTAAATAAGAATCAATGTGGGTGGGCTAGTAGCTCGGCCCTACCAAGACACTCGCCGCCTGGACCGGAGGTCATGGGTTTGACTTCCCAAGACTCCATAAACATTTTTCATTCAACCACTAACCAATGGAGGGGTGCCACGTGGCATCTCAGAATAGGTAATGTGGCACTGTGTTATTTACCAATAATATGCCACGAGTCAAATTCAGATTCGTCCACCTGCACCTGCCTAGTCAACACCACTATACCTTCCACATCATTGTACAGTCGTACGGCCTGTACAGTCAACTGCCACGTCATCACTTTACGAACTGTACATACTGCACAGTCATCAAATTTTTCCTATTTCACAAAATGAACAGATCGTGATATGTTTTGCATACGACGTTTGTTTGAGCCCATTCAAGTTGTGTTGGGTTCGTATCGATGAGGCATAGACACATGTCTATTTTGAAGCCATTCTGAGAAATTTGATTTTTGGGCCTTCCTAGACCCATTTTGGTTCCTGGATCCATTCTGGATCAACAAGTCAGCCCCACCTTAATGTGATTAATAATTAATGTAAAAGATAATTAATTTGGTTAATATTAATTATATTGTGAGCTAGTGAGGTCGGCCTTGTTGTGCCAATAGACACTTCTATTGGCAGGTTCAGTCTAGTATAACTAAAGGTAAATTCCCCATTGAGGAATCATATCTTTCACATGAGTTTGGAAATTTCAGCAAGTACACCTTCTTGGGAAAAGTACGCACCTCTCTTGGGCACTAGTCTTCTAGGGTTTGAGGACCCTCTTGTGTGCTAGGTTTTAATGGTGGTGAAGGTATTTCTCTTGAAGAATATAGCAAACAATTTTGGTTGGGGTTTCTCCCCTTGTTGAGAAGCATTTCCTAGGATACTTCTTGTGTTCTTGTGCATGGTGTTTCTTCTTGTGATCTTAGTTTCTGCAACATTATTGGCTACGGTTAAGTGAAATGCTAAAAATGGAATGAACTTCATGCTTAACTATTGGCACAGGGCCAGACCCAGGGTTCAACACTTAACAATGCACCAACAAATCCCCGACTATCGGCCCTTTCAGCAATACCTGTGAAGTAGGCGGAGTCTTACCTGAGGTAGAAGTAAGGGGGGGTTATAGGACACAGGTGTATGTAACCAAGATGGGACACATATCTGTGATAACAACACTTCATGGAGTATTCTATTAACAGTTAGAATATTATATGCATTAGTTCATTATATTTATTAACATCGCATAACATACTCAAAGATAGATCGGTGCAGTAACAATCAAGATTAAGAACTTCAACCACTTAGCACATAGCTCTGAGTTAGATCTAACATTCATTTATCTTTAACACAAGTAAAGCACTAAGAATCAACAGATCTATCTATCATACATAATAATCAAAGCACTGAGCAGATTCATAACATAAAAAACACAGCACAAAGCAAACCAAAGACACAAGATATACATGGTTCACCCTAGTGTGGGGCTACATCCACCAACTACTTCGTATTATTTATTATTCTTCAGTCTCTTACATTCAGTGACTCCTGTGTACTAAGCCACTGAGTTAAGCTTCGCATAGGACAGGAGATTTTTGCACTGAGTGCTAGATCCTCCTTCCAAACTAGGTCAAGGCACAAAGCCAACTCCCTACCAAGCACAAAGCCTTACACATAGACACTCCCTTGCACAAATCCAATCGGATTAATCGCACTTAGCCACTTGCCCCACTTCTAATACTTCGCTACTTCTACCATACATTCTTACTTATTTATACTTTTACAATCCCTTACAATAAGGCCTAATAATGGGTAAACCCCATGGGCCGACATCCCATAACTCATTATAAAAACCCTAGAGAACCCCTTATTGGGTCCACATAGCCTACAAAACAAGTGAGATGCATGATCTCATCTCCGCCAAGGCGCTCCATCTTCAACCAGCCTATCAAAGTCCAAAAGGTGGTCCAAACCTGACCAAGGTTTCCTCAAAACTTGGTCGAGGGCCAACATGCCCCCAACACTCACCTATGACTCATCCCGAGTCACTTAGTTCTGGTCAATGCTTCTTCGAAGCCCTCGATCTTAACGCAATCTTCCTTGATTTGCTGCTTCACCTAATTCTCTTTCTTAACAAGCTCCTGGATCGTCTTCTCTATAACAAGACCTTCCAAGTGTTGTTCTACTATTGCAACCACTTGGTCCAATTGTGAGCCTTGTCCATCAATATCTTAAAACACCTTGCAGGCTTCGTCCTGCATAGGTTGCATCTTCTGCGTGACTTCTATTAACTTTCCCTAGAGGGTAGTGATCTTCTACTGCTCCTGGGATCTCTTCATTCTTTCAACTGCGGTGAGCAGCTTCATCTATGTCTGTACTAACAATGCATGCTCTTGTGCCTCCTATAACTGCGCTTCCATCTTTCTTAGCTCTGGATCCTCTACAAGGCGTTCATATGTCTGTTCACTTCTATCACTCAGCTATTTTCACTCTGAGGTGAGGGATCTTATCCTTCCTACTATGTTCTTATCAGTTTCTTCCCTTTGGTCACGCACCTCCTACGGGGTTCTCGGTACTACTTGAGCCTCCAATTTTTCTATCCTAGCTTGAAGTTGCTGGATGGTCTTAATGAGCTTCACCACTTGAGCCTCAACCTAATCCTCCTATTCCTGCTATTCCTCCTGTGCCAAGCCTAGAACATAGTGATATTCTTTACTCACCACCTCCTTGATTATGGCCCACTCTGCGAGCAACTGCTCCTTTTCTCTCTATAGTTGGGATTTTTCCTTCTAGAGCATCACCTGAAATTCTTCTCTCACACTTTCATATACGGTTAGACTATACCGCACTACTCATAATTTTTCTAATGGTTCATATTTCTCTTGTTTCAAGCCTTCTGTAGCCTTCTCCTTCTCTTCCTGGACTTTCTGAAGTTGAGCTTCTGTTGCATCTACAAGGCTTCTCAATTGGGCTACTTCATCCCCCAATTCTGCAATCTGTTATGAGGAAGGTGTAGTAGGTACTGCGCAGACCAAATGAATAGCTTGTTGTACTTCCTTCAATTCCTTTTAGACCCTTCCATGTAGCTCTTCCTACTTTGCTCCATATCTATACAAGATGTCCTCAAAAGTGTCCTCCATAGCTCCGCGGACCAAAGCGATATCGTCCTCTGTGAGCATTGCTTCTAAATGGGGCTTATTAGTGTGTGTATTATTCCTTTCTGAAGGTCTCTTTGGAGAAACCTTCCTCTTCTACGGTGTTACTGTCCTAGCAGGGGGATCTTTCGTTGGTGTAGCTTCACCTCCTCCTTGCTCATCCCCTCCTCCTTGTCCATTTGCTTCATCTCCTCCTCCTCCTAGCGAGCCAAATCCATTTTCTTCAAAGGCGTTGTCCTCCTCATCGGTCTTTATATCCTGGACTTCTTCCTGCTTATTCTTCTTCTTCATCCCACTAGACTGTCTAACATGCTCAACTCAGGTGACCATGGGGCTTCCTATGGTGTCAGTGTCGGAGATTTCTACATCAGTGACGGGTACATGGAAATCCTTCAGCCACTCCTTTGTAATATGCTCCATGTCGTCATCTGTTAGCTTGTAGTATGACTGTAACTCTTCCTTGTTTTCATCTCTGCACACAGTGATATACATGAAATGAGGATCTATGTGGAACTTTGCTATTGGTATGTACTGGTTCAGGGTGCACAGTGTCATGCACGAAAATGACTCGATGGCAACCTTCAAATGTTGATAGTATGCATGAAACACAATGTTGGACTTCCACTGCTTTGTCATGTTATATACGACCTCATCTATTCACAATCAGGGTACTTGTATACAATACTTCTTGATCTCCCAAAAACCATGCCATTTGGCCAAGCCAAACACGGGATGTCTCACTCAGCAGACGGATTGATTGGTAATACCACACACCACAGTCCACAACCCCAACAACCACCGATGTATGGCACACCTCAATATATGTCGGTATATGGGGGAACCTCTTATTATCCTCTACCCCCTTATCAACAACCATACCCTGTTGCTCTTCCCCCACCCACCAGTGGGCCACCACCGGCACCCACAATACACCCACCAATCCAAACAAGTTTTGGTACTCCCTCTACCTCAACTTATACTCTAAGTACTAGCGAAAGCACCACACCTTCCTATGTACCTTACGGATCATTACCCCCACAAAATCCATACTTTCCATTCTCTAGTCCTCCACAGCCCATGGCTCCCCCACACCCTCACGTTGGGGTGAATTTTGTTCAACCCTCTCCCCTTCAGTAATATCAAAATTTTGAATAGGTGAATACGAAAAATTCAATCCATCAATCGAATAATGCCAAAAATAAAGGAAAAAATAGGAACAATAGCAACCCAGGTCAAGGTGGGAATCACCCCCAATAGAACCAACCTATTGGGGGCAAACAGAATCAAGAGAATCAGAACCCCCAAGGGGGCAATAACAACAGGCGTCAAGGGATAAATAACAATATTGTTAGAACCACCTTCCCTTGTACCCTTTGTGGTGATTTCAGTCATTATACTCATCATTTCCCCCAAATCACTGATTTTAAACGGATGAAAGACTTAGGAAGTGTACGACACTCTCCAGCACTACCTGCCCCTCAACAGGCCCCACAAAAATATAGCCAACAACCTCCCCCATCCATATTGCAGAATCCCATTCTACACCAGGGTGTGATGAACACCCAAAAGGACACACAGCCTACCCCACCATAGTTGGGACAATATCTCAATCCAAACAATCCCGCAGATCATACTATCCTCCTCACCAGTGAGGAAGAACTCCTTCTGCAAACACATAATCGTCAATACCGTGCACCCACTGAGTCTCCTCCCATTCCCCCGGAAACAATCCCAGCACCAACAAGACCCCTGTTGGTGATTCCTCGCCCTAACACCGAAACACCTCTTCGCATCCCTCGCATCCCTTTGCGCAGGAATGTCCACAACCCCCAGGCTAGGGCGGCTCATAATTACAGTTTGGGCGATGACTTAGCGCAATCCCTGGTTGCCATGTCAGTCTTAGAAGTCCTTCAAACTTGTCCCACTTAGTAGAAATCATTACTTTCCACCTTGGGGGCAGTCGACCCCACGGATACTCAACTCATCACATTTTATCTCGACAGCGGAGAACCTCACCTCCCCGCTCTAATCGCTTTTCAAATCCCAGTGAAAATTCAGAACATTACAGTTCATCAGTGCATCATCGATGAAGGCGCATCCACATGCATTATGTCCAAGTCATATGGAAGAAACTTGGTTCCCCTGAACTCATACCATATGCCATTACCTTAAGAGCTTATGACGGACAACCATCTTCTCCCGAAGGGCTCTTCCAAAATGTCCCTGTAGAACTCGAGGGCAAGACCATTCTCATCGACATTGAAGTTATTGATGCTCCACTCGATTATAATATCTTGTTCGGTCGTAGCTACATGTACGATATGAAGGCAGTTGCCTCTTCCATCTTTCGAACAATGATGTTCCCCCATAATAGAAAGATCATTACCATTGACCAAGTCTCACATTATGAGCCTAACCCTTCTGCCAACATCGATAACATTCTCCCTCTCATCCACACGAATCCTGAAGCATACCCACTCATCAAAATGGGTCCTAGAATTTTCAAAGACCCATCATTGTTAGGAACTTACCATGGTGCACCACCGCTCCTTCATCCTTCCAATTTGTTATGCGTCGTATTGTCACAAGGAACTGACATGGAGGATACCCTTCCTCCTAGGGAGGATTCTATTATATCTGACATCCCACTAGTCGTAGAGCTCCCCCTTATGAGCCTCCTGCGAACTCGTCGACTCCACCAGTTCACAATTTCACCTCTCCCCAAGGCCATATCCTAGTTTGGGAGACAATTCCCCAAGCCATTACTCAAATCCCCTTCTTTTACCCTCCACTAGGCGTACAAGCTTTCCAAGTAGCCGCAACGCTTACTCTCCCTAATATGGTGTTGGCAATTCCAGTTTGGTATTTACATCCACTAGAAATAGTTCCTCAACCATCCCGTCCCCCCCAAAGAGAAGGAATCCCAATGGCGATTCCCATACTCACTCCCACCATACCCTCTACACCCCCACTCACTAATCTCCCTGCCACAATTTAGGGCAGGTGAAAGAAGAAGGAGCCCACAGCTCCACTCCCCCCACACGTCCAACCCCCTTGCACGCTATGTGAGAAAGATGGACACCCAACCAAAAAATGCCCATCTCTACCCGAGTTACGTAACCTAATTCAACCCAATCAGACACCATCACTGCTCACCACTGTAGCAAGTACTACCGCTACCTCCCCTAACTCAAGTAGCAAAGGGTTGCAAACCAAATTCACTTGCGCTATATGTTCAGAATATGGCCATTATACACACCATTGCCCAACACTACCTCACTTTCGACAGACATTAGTCGCAGTACGCCAAAGCTTCTAGAACGAACCCAATCCAGCTACATCATCCCTACCAAACATCACTGACATCCATTATGTCACAACTTTAGTCAATGAACATATGAGATGCCCTTGCTCTCTATGCGAATCCTTAGATCATTTTACATACCAATGTCCTATGATCATCGAATACATGCAACACTAGTCGAACCTGATTCAAACCCCTGCGCCCCCTACAAAATCAATGGTTGACCTTACCTCATCACTAGAGATTTTCATATCTTTTCTCCTGAACCAGAGGCACTCCCTATTCCACCACGGTTCTTGGATGACTTATCTGAGGATTTACCTCCAAATCCCCCCAATTCTCCCATTCATTTCCCTATGAAAATTTTACATCCAACTACCACTGGTACTCCTCAGTACCTCTATATTTGGCTTATGTCAAGCGAACCATCACAATCTCATTGCATCATTTCCCCTGCTTCTTCATCCCCAAAGGATAACCACATGGTGACAGTCACTGATATCACTCTTTTATATCCCTTGTATTCCCGCCAATTCCACTATGATGAGGACATACTCGAAGATTCAAACACCCCCGACTACCCATGGGATGTGCTACACCATCGAGCGCTCTTTGTTCCATAGGAAGCCTTCATGCTTCCTAACCTACACCCCGTATACGCAGTCAAAACCAAGGATTTTATCCCATCAGGGTATATCGACTGGTTCAACAACCCCACCTGCCCCTGATTCTTTTGAAGAAGGAAATGTGGACAACATTTCCCCAACCATCAAAATTGATATTTCCATCAAAAATGGAGTCGTTGAGGAAATCACCATTGGCACCGCATGCACTCCTCAAGAAATCACCGCCTACAAAACCCTCTTCCAAGAATATCGGGATATTTTTGCCTAGTCATACATAGAGATGCCTGGCCTTGATCCCTCTATTTTCGAACATCGCATTGACACCTAGCCTAATATTACACTAGTTCATCAAAAACAATGACCGCTACACCCATCCAAAGCAGCAGCCATCAAAGCTGAGATTGACAAATTATGTGCGGTTGGGTTCATCCACCCCATCGCCTATACCTCATGGGTTTCCAACCCTGTACCCGTTAACAAAAAACACGGCACTATCCGTGTCTGCATGGACTTTCATGATCTCAATCACGCATGTCCCAAAGCCAACTTTCCAATGCCTTTCATCGATCAAATTATCGATGACTGCGTAGGCCACGAGCCTCTGTCCTTCATGGATAGTTTCTCTGGTTATAATCAAATCCAAATCCACCCAACCGATCAATACAAAAGCGCATTCACCAACCCTTGGGGTAGTTTTTCATATTGTATCATGCCTTTTGGCCTAAAGAACTCTGGTGCAACTTTCCAATGGGCTATGACATACATTTTTCACGATCTAGCTCATATCATCCTTGCATACTTGGACAACCTCATAGCGTGATCTAAAAAATGCACCCAACATCTTGATGATTTACGGATCATCTTCCAATGGTGTCATCAGTACAATATCTGCTTGAACCCCCTCAAGTGTGTGTTCTGCGTCACTGTCAGGCACCTCCTTGGATTTGTCGTTTCCCAAAGAGGTATTACCGTGGACCCCCTCAAAGTCCAAGCCATCACAGAAATTCCACCCCCCCAAAATTTACGTCAACTCCAAAGCCCACAAATTGAAAACCAACTTCTATGCAGGACAATAAGACTACTAACCTGAAGCTCGTTGGTCTTGAATCGGTTGCCTCATTCTCCTAGAATCTCCAAATCTCCTCTAAATACCTCTCGTCCAGTCACTCTGACAGCAAGTACAAATGAGGTGGCAATGTGGGCCCTACAACTATATATAGGCCTTTCCGCCAAACTTCCAAACACCATTCTGAGAGATTTGGGTGTCCATTTTTCGATCCATCTTCAGCCACGGGATCAACATCCCGTCATCTACATCAAGAAAATCCCCAGGCCATTTTTTATCCTTATCCCCTGGGGCACCATTTTTTCATACCTCGTCTAGGTACGCATGCTCATGTTCAAAAGTATCAAATAAATGCTTGTATGCTCGATTCTCTTCATATATTGTTTGCGTCGGGTATTTGGTTTTCATGTGTGCAGGTACTTGGTCATCATACATTAGCAGAACCCCTTCAAGTATATAATCAACAATGTAATCATTCCCTCTGAATCTCAATTGCATCTCTAGTCACACCCTCTAAAATTTTCCTTTAGGATCCCCATCTCCAGATCTGCAGTACCGACACCTCCATTACATTTTGGGTACTGTCACCCAGTAGCACTCTCCCCCACATGAGTTGTCCCATTCATAGTACCCCTTGGCCCTTTGACACTCATGTTGTTTTTCAACCCTTTAGGGATGGGAGTCCCAATAGTCTTACACCATGTTGTGAATCAGACACATACTCATTCTCCTCATTTTGCTAGCTTTCCCCATGGAATCCCATGATTATCTCTTCAAGGTTCTCGTTTGACTGCATCTCCACAATATCATTAACCTTCCATTTCATCCACAATCAGTTTGTCCATCCACAAATTTCCCTCCATTTCATCTACCTCATACAGAAACCCACCCATGGAGCCCCCAACCTCCACCTGTTCTCCAAGAAACATGCGCCCTAACCAGCCCAACCATATTACATTGGGGCACCCGTTTCTGTATTTGTACACTCATCCCAAATTATTCTTTATAAATTGTAAAAAGCCTTTGTTTCCAACATTTACATATCTTTTTGTCGGCACCTTTGGCGACCTTCTTCCCTTTTTGGAAAACACAATCCATGTCACCCTTGGTTGGGGCACTCCTTATCATCTACTCCTATTGACATCGTCCATATACTCTGAGTATCCCATAGGCCACTTACCTTTGCTCTTTGAGTTTTTCCACTTTGTCTCACCTCTGGCACAACTTATCCTACGTCTTGTTGTCCCCCTAACACTTGACCTAGTTGAACGATTGTGGCCACTTATACTTCGCATATACCCCCAACCAAGGGCAGTCTTGAGTCTTCATACACCTTGATTTCTTCCATGTACCTCCTCAGTTCCTAACCCCACCTAGTAGATTTCACGAAGCCCTTTTTCTTCTTGGATTCATGTCCCCCTTTTGTCGACATCAACACAGTTTCCAGAAGGGCAATGGTATCTTGACTCTCATTACCTTTCCAATGAGAGGTCTCAGATGGCACAGGGAGAACCATAATTTCTCTCTGATTTCGTTGACCCCCATAGAATTTGACTTCAACACTTTCTCATGCTACGGTGGGTCTTACTTTGTGACTATTGCAGTTGTTTCTTATATTTTCCGAAGACCTTTGAACTTGGCTGGGCTCTCAATGCCTACAGAATCTGTGATACTTCTTATAGGTGTCATTGCCTACTATTCAGAGTATGTTCCTCCTCATAATTGTCCTCTTCCTTTGTCATGACTGCCCCCGAGGGTGCTGCAGTTTTCTACATCAACACATCGTTTCAGTTACTATACAACACCATTCTTTTTGAGTTACAAGACACGAGCATGGGGCATGCCTGCCTCATTTGTACACAGTTTATTTTTACACACCTCATGGAAGGTTGGGTCCTACAGGTTCCCTTCTCCCTCCAACGGTTCATTCTTGATACTCTCACTATCACTCTCTCTTACCACAACACTCTCAGTAAAAGAAACATTGATGAATTTCGGCTATACGTATGCTCCTAACCTCATCCATCAGGGGGCATCTGTTATCACTGAAATTTCGTCTACAAATGGTTACAGGAATCCAACATCATCAAACAGTTATGAGGTCACCCATGGACCAAAATTACCGCAAAATCATTTCCAAAAGGTCCAAAACTATACAACCATTGATAAAATTAAGGTGTGCTATGACTACACAGGGTGCGCACGCACATGCGCGATCCAAAAATGCACGAAAAGCTAACATGCGCACGATGCACGATTGTGGTCGCTAAAAGCCATGCACATCTGATAACGACGCATTTATAAGATTGGTCAGCCTCCCACCCACTTCTGGTTCAGCTTCCAAGTTGATTTGACACCCAAATCTCGGTTGAATCCGACTGCGTGGCTGGTCAAAGACCTAAAAATGCCCTAAATAGCCTCTTTTCACACTATAAGCTGGTTGCACAATACCTCAAAGTGGTGCTATAAACAAAGCCATGGGTGCACTTCATTTTCAAGGAATTCATTAGCAAGGTCATTTTGTTGCTATTCTCTTGGGCAATCCTCTTTTCTCATCAAGAGTATACTAGCACCATTACATTGGGAAATCCATCTCACCTCTTGAGTGGATTAGCTTGGGATTCTTTCACCATTTCCTTCAAAGTTGTAAGAAGATATTAGTTGTGGGGGTCCAAGATCCCTCCCTTGGATGAATAAGGGACCCAAAGTCCTCTTTCTTCTTGGTGTTTTCTTTCACTAATATAATCCTTGCCATTGGTGACATGAGTCTTATTGGTTTTTTGTTCTTATTTCCTTATGCTCAATAGTTTAGTTGTTCTTTTATTTCTTAGTTTAATTCTTAACTTGTTCTTTTATGTTTCTTTCTCTAACCCTTTTCCTTTATAGCTGTCTTGCTTAGCTAACCCAACTAAGCTTGTATCACCTCTATTTTTCTCATTTAGGTGACAAAAGAGGTGCAACACCCTAGTCGACGATGCCTAGACACCTTCAGATAATGGTCTGTCAGCCATTAGCTTCTTGAGGACCTCCTCGTTAGACTTCTCTAATTTAGTAGGTTCGCCCAACATTCTTACTTTTAAAAAAATAGGTTGGGGTAGGCGAATGGGTAGACAAATGGATGGCGAGGTCTAGTTTCTGATAACACAACTCGACACAAAATCAATTCTTTTCTTGGCTCAGTTAATCACGGGTAGAAAAAAGTGGTCCCAATGCAATGTATGACGGGTTAAATAAGTGGGGCCTCATAATGGATTCTTCCAATGGCCAGGAATGCTTCCATCAATGTGAATATATCTGTTATGGTGCACTCTCAACGTCCCAAAAGTGGTCCATCAGCCCATAAATGCATTTTCTAACCGTTCCAGAGCATCATTCTAACGGTCGGGGTGCCTCCAACGGTCATATAACTTTGCCAGGGTGAAGTCCCATTCTGCGTAGTCCTGTTGTTCCAGCGAGGCTCAAATTCTTCGAACCTACCTCCTGCGAGGTTCCAATCTATGAAGTCTTCCATCTGGTCTCTGTAGCTTCCTGCAGCTTTTCCAACATAGCTTTCCTTTTATTGAGCTTCCTTTCCTTATTTCCTGTGATCTGAGTGTCTCTAAATGTTTCTGGAATCCTCTTTCCATTCTTAGTCTTATCTTCTCCTAGCATAGTGACTTCGGAATGTTCAGGTGCCTTCAAAGGGTCTGACATTAATATCCCTTATCTTAATACTTTCTGGGTGGATATACTTCTTTCTTTCATAGATAGGTTCTTCAAATATTCTTTCATTCTTTCAACCTTGATAGCTAATTCCATTTCCTTTTGTCCCTCCTACGTTGTTACTTTGTTCTATTTCTTTGACTTATTCCCTCGTTCTTCTATGAGTCGGTTTATTTTTCTAGATATGAAATCCCTTAGTTCTTTCTTTTTCTTTTTTTTGGCCTCTTCCTTTTCTTTCCTTCTGATCTAATCCCTCTCAATCCAAGTCTTACCTAGTAAAAGTGGGAAAGGGGCGTTGTCCCCCCAAAACTTAATGACTTCAAATTCCTCTTCAGTCGATGTTCCATGAACAATAATAGGTTCATTAGTAACTCTTCCACATAGGGTTATCATTTTTCCTTTAAAGAAGCCTATCCTTCCCAATGAAGGTACCATAGTAGGCTCTCCCAAAATCTTCCAAGTTCCTTCTGTCATAATATTCACTTGTGTTTCCTCATCCAAAACATAGTCTATTTCGAAGTCTTCTATTCTTGTACTTATGCATTGTTTTACTTTTAGGATCTCTGGTAAACTGACATCTTTGTGAACATCCATTGTTTCTTTCAACTGTACTAATGTAGTTTAAACCTCCTCTGATTCTTTCTCTTTATGACTCTCTAACATGCCCTTAGCCTTTTGACTTTATTCACAGTTCTCTTGTCTCATGTTCATTCATTCAACTTTAGCTATCATCCTTGGACAATTCTTGACTTCATGACCAATAATCTTACAACAAATACAAACATGACCTGCTCCAGGGCATTCCTTAGTAAGATGTGCCGGTCTTCTACAGTTATAACATAATTCCAATCCTCTTTTTCGTTTAAATTTTCCCCAACCTCTTCTATACTGCGCACTAGGATCACAGTGTTGGACTTCCAATCTGCAAAAATTATTTCTAGGTTCCTGCATCCACTTATTAGTCCAAAATTCTTTCTATGCATAGAAATAACATATCTTTCTTCATTTTCATTAAATTTACTCAAATCAACTCTTTCTTCCAACTGCACACTAGCCTTCAGACTAGGACAGAATCTATTAAACATACATAAATTCATGCTTTCAAAACAAAAATTTTCACTTATCTTACTCTTGTCAAAGCACAAAGCTTTACCTCTTTTAATATCTTACCTCTTTTCTTCAGATCGGATTTCTTTCTTAGCACACAGCTTCACAAGTCAAGTAGAGTATTGCACACTTCAACATCAGATCTATGCACAAAGCTTCTCTTTTCTCTTTACTTCAGTTCCCAACAATCATAGTTTCAGGTCTCGACAACAAAACCATTTGTTGGCATAGGGGCAGACCCAGGGTTCAACACTTAACAATGCACCAACAAAACCCTGACTACTGACCCTTTCAGGAACACCTGTGAAGCAGGTGAAGTCTCACCCGAGGTAGAAGCAAGGGGGGGTTATAGGACGCAGGTGTCTGTAACCAAGCTAGGACATAGATCTGTTGATTCTAAGTGCTTTACTTGTGTTAAAGATAAATGAATGTTATATCTAACTTGGAGCTATGTGCTAAGTGGTTTAAGTGCTTAATATTTATTGTTACTGTGTCGATCTATCTTTGAGTATGTTCTATGATTTTAATAAAGATAATGAACTAATGCATATCATATTCTAAGTGTTAATAGAATACTCCGCTAAGTGTTTTTATCACGGATCTTTGTCCCATCTTGGTTACAAACACCTGCGTCCTGTAACCCCCCCTTACTTCTACCTTAGGTGAGACTTCGCCTGCTTCACAAGTGTTGTCGAAGGGCCAGTAGTCAGGGTTTTGTTGGTGTGTTGTTAAGCATTGAACTTAGATTCTTCCCCTATTCCAAGATTAACCATTCTTATTGAAAAAAATCAACATGGTATCAGATCATAGGTCTTGAAGAACCCCTACACAAGCTTTCATAAGACTAAATTGTCCTCCTTCTACAGTTTTGTACGACCTCTAGGGTTTCTGCAGAAATTCGTATTGCCCTCACTTGATCAACCCTTTCACCTCTCTATAAGTGGACATTGAAGTTAAAACTTGGACCAAGTTGTACGAACCTCCTCAACCCATCTCCAGAAACCTTCAAAATCAAATTCTGAGGATTTTCAGCTTTTGGTCCTAGGGATTCTAGGGTGCCGAATTGTTTTGCAGAATCTTGATCATAGATTTTTGAAACTTCTTGAAGAATTTTTTTTCTTAATTCGAAAATATTTTATGTGACACTATCAAAGTATATTGTTGGCATTCATAAGCCCAACAAAATCCAAGGTTACTATTAAAACCTAATCATTAGGTTTTCAAAATCTAGTTGGCGAGAGTTTGAAGAAACCAAACAAATAAAGAACAAAGACTTAGAGAAGACATGATTGATGGAGAAAGCAACTTCAACTCCTAGATATCAAGACTTCAAGTCACCCTTGAAGAAGATGACCTTTTGGATGTGGTAACTAAAACCTTACCAGACACAGCTACATATGTAGAGAAGAAGATAAGAAAGGAAGAAGACATCAAAGTAAGAAAATTAATCATCTACTCAATAAGAGATCATCTCTTACCTTGTATTGCCAACCTGAAGACAACTTATGACATATATGAAGCATTAAAATAAATGTTTTAAAGTGACAACACCCTCGAATATTTTACCTTGAAGAGCCAACTTCAAAGTACCAAAATGATGAAAGGTGACACAGTTGCTATCTTCTTTGTGAAGATATCAGAGATTAAAGAACAACTAGAAACCATTGGAGAAATCATGATAGATAGAGAACTTGTCTTAACCACTCTCAACAACCTCCAAAACAGTGGGAGCCTTTTCTTTAGAGTATCAGTGGAAGAGAAAGTCTACCAACCTTTGATCATATATCGATAGATTGTACTCAAGAAGAAATTAGACTTAGAAATAGAGGAGTGGAAGACTCCTCAAAAGAAAATCATGCTCTTGAACTTCATACAAAGAAAGGAGGAAAATTGAAAAGAAAATTCAGACAAACATTCAAAGATGAAAAGCCTTCATCAAATCCAAGTTATAATCAAAGAAGAGATGTTTCATAAATTTAGTGCTTCAGATGTGACAAATATGGACACTATGCAAGAAACTATCCAACCAGGAAGAAGGGAAGACAATATGCTTCTACCGCTAACATTGATCAAGATCCACCTCAAAATAATGAAGATAAGAGAGAGGAGAAGTACTTCCTCTAAGATAAAAACATTACTACAAACCTAGGTAATTCATTTGATCTCTAATTTTATAGTTGATTGCTTTTTTTAATGAAGGATATTATCCCTAGTATGGGATCCCTCAAAGAATTAGACCATTATCCCCGGTACGGGATTCCAAACCATACGTGATTGATTATTATGCAATATAAGCATAGATGTGTCCTAAAAGAAGAGATACCTTTAAAAAAAAAAGACCCAAAGAATATCAGATGGAGATTGACAGTGAGACAATACCATCTCCCCCTTCAGTAGTGTTACCCATGAATTTGGTCGTCATGATGATGTATTGATGATGGTGTACTCAGAATCTTCATTAGGACTTTCTCGTGAGAAAATTTACCTTCATCTCTTTCCAGAAATCACATTTTTTGAGATTGTTCGTAGGCTGCTAGTACATTTGCCTGCGAGAATGCATGATTCTCGCAGGCTGCATTAAGATAAGGTGCGAGAAGTTCGCACCGTATCTAACTGCTAGGGTACGAACTCTTTCTAATGAAGGGAAAAAGATGAATTCTAGAAGCTTCTAGAAGGATGAGATGGCAATCGAATGGTTATCCTAGTACTAGATTCCTTGATATTTTGGGATCATTCCTATCCAAGTAACCAATTCATTCTCTCCTATATATTGAGTGAATTCTCATGGAAAAGGTTAAGCAAACAAGGTTAAGTGAGACATTGGAGAATTGGTGAAAGACTGTGTGAAGGAATGATGCTACAGCAGCTAAGAACTCCAGCAAGTTTATCAAAGGTGGTTGATCTTCTTCATGCAAGTGAGCAAGTGTGTGTGTCAGAGCCAAGGGTCATCGAAAGGGATTTTGCAACATCAAGGCTCAGGCTGTAATCTATACTTTCTATCAATATGATACAGTAATATGTCTCTTTCCCATAAAGCTAATTCTACTTTATTGTATAACTCCTTGATCATATACATAGATTCACTATTGAATATATTGTGCTTTTTTCACTCCACTTGGTTTGTACTATTTTGGTCTTGACTGTATGAGAGCATTGGAGCGAAGCGGGAGCAACAAAGACCAACAGAAGTGATTATAAGGTATGCAACTTGTTCTTGCCTCTTAGTTCATTCAATGGTTAGAATCTAGGGAAAGAGTATTATTCTGTCTTGCTTTGTTCTAGATCCAGGTGGATCTAGGGAGATTGGTTTGTGTCCGCACTTACGGATTTATCCAATAACAAAATTGGCGACTCCACTGGGGATCAATCCCATTTTCTTGGTGGATTTTTGTATTTTTCTGTGGCCATTTTCTCTGGTTTCATTTTTCTCCAGTCCTATCAGTCTCTGAGTCTTCAGGATATCTTGATAGACCCTCTGAGTCCAGAAGCTTGTTTAAATTTTACTTCATTTTTCAAATTTTTTCTTATGTTCAGGGATTCTCGCACTGCACTTCATTGCAGCCTGTGAGAATAGGTAGAGTTAGCACTCTACCCATAGGTTTCAGTGCGAGGTTCTCGCACCCTACTCAAGGGTTTCCTGCGAGAATCAGTGATTCTCGCACTGTGTTATATTGCCTGCCTGCGAACACTCTGTTTCAAAATTTTGATTTTAAGTTTTGGCATTTTTAACTTCCTAGATAAGTTTGCTTGCCTTTTGTGAGTCTCCTGGACCTCTGATTGGTATCTTCTTTGTCTTTGTTTGTGTGCATGAACAGTCTTAGATTTTCAAGGCTTTTCTTGTCTTTTGTGTCTTGACTTTCGTTTCTTGGCTTTTCTTGGCAAAACCATTCTCACTAACTTCAGAAGCTGAGTGTGTCTGATTAGTTAAGAACCAGTGATTGGTTTGAAAGTTAAGTTTCCTTGGTTTTTCTCATTTACTTATGGTTTGAAAGATCATTTTCTTTTATATTTGAAAAGATTAAATTGGTTTGCTTTGTATTTTTTGTTTCATTGAAAGAGTAGATTGGGTTATTTTCTTGTTCATTAATTTGATTTTCTGTACTCTCATTGGCATAGTGAGGGTCATTTTTGGAAAGTGAACAAAAGTTTTTTCTTTCAAAAACTTGTTTTTGTAGTTAGAAAACATTGAAAAATCAAATTATTGAGATTGTTGAAGTATTTGAAAAATATACATAAAGAATTGTCATTTGATAAATGATTGTTTACATTTACATTTTGAAGGAAATTTTGCATTGTAGTACAAGGTTGATTTGAAAAAATTTCTCTCTCTCCCATACATAGGATTCATTGAACGAAAAGTGAAATACTTCATTCTTATCCTTGCATTGTTGGGTCAGAGTCATACAACTTAAGTTTCATTTCCGCTACCTTTGAGTAAACAACAGCTTGCAATAACACTACGTAATCTTAAAATTTATCTGTTAGCTCTTTTCTAGGGCTCTTTTACACCATCATTTAGCTAGGCTAGCACTTTGGAGTAGGAAGAGAGATACACTCTCCAAAAGCACAAAATACAAAATAGCATCTTGTGTTAGGGAGTGTTAAATTCCATTTGCAACATCTTGTCTTGGGAAGCCCTTCTCACACAAGGGTCAAGCACTAGGTTGCATTGGTACTGACAGAGTTACTCACCCTGCTTTGTTAGTATCAGTGTAGAGATTGCACATATTACGGGGGTCACTCACGAGGTATACCCACAATGATGATTGGAAGCCTTTTGAGTTGATTTCCGGCTCGATACCCTGCCCTTGTGTGTGGATCGGACTGTCGACTGTTTCCCCAAGAATTATTGTTGTTTGTGGTGACCTTAGTGGCCTGTCTCTCTAGGTTCTTACCCAAGGTGACTGTGGAGGGGAAAGTGTTCACGGTACCTGGAATTGACGTTGACCAAACTCACTCGGGCTCCTTGGAGGGTATACCCACGATTATGTGTGGGAGCTTGCACCAGGGTGTAAGTCCGTTAAGTAGGTCGTCAGCGTAACTTTTCCACCCTAGACCTGCCCCTTCTCATCTCATTGTTGGGACGTTGGATTTCATCACCAACTAGTGGCTTTGAAATTAGAAGGTCTTGTTTGCTTGGTGATTTCTTCCTAGATTTTATTTACTAGCGCTTGTTGTTTGTTTCTCAAATTTGACCATAGGATTTTCTTCGTGAAGTTTGTCACTTGTTCACAATAGCTCCACCATGGCGTTCACGTAGAATGCAAGGTTTGTCTCCAGAGCATCCTAAATGCACTCAACCCTTGTCTATAGCTGCACCGGAGGGCTTTTCTCAGCCAAGTGAAGTCCAAAACCCTACCATGCCACAAGTGGAATGAATTGATTCTCTAGAGCATTTTCAAATTACCAATACTCCAGAGGACTTTCGAATTCACCCTCGTTCTCAGCAACCAAATAGACAACTAACTTCTTCCGAAGAATTAGTTGTGACATCTTCTGGATCAACCGTTGGACCTTTTCCGGGCACAGAAGGACAATATCCTTTTTGGTCTACACGTCTTAACCCCGAAGACCTATTTGGTCCTGATCCACCTGTGGTCTTCAGACTCACTCCACCTGAGGTTTCTGAGGCAGAGACTGTTCCATTGACTACCACTTATCACTTTACTGTCCTTGCTGAAATGGCCCATCTCCCAGATACTACGAGTGTCCCAACCGGTTTCACTGCGGCTAGTATTAATCCTATAAACACACAGCCAACTCCCAATGTCATCCCGACACTACCACCTGGATACCATGCGTTGAATCCCACTCCTCCGCAAACCCCATCCGGTTCTCCTGGTGGTCCTTCTTCTCCTAGGCACCCTATTCCCGGTTTTATTCCGACACTCCCTCAATTTCCTTCTCGACAACCTTTCTTGTTTTCCACTAGCAATACTAATCCTAGTGGCACTATCCCGTCCATTACACCAAACGTGCAAATTCCTCTTGGTGAAAAAGGTGGTACGATTCCATTTCCTCTTACCGAACACTTTCCCATTACAACCCAAACCTCGGTTGGAACACTACCTCCGATTGGAACACAACTTCCAGTTGGAACACTACCTTCGATAGGGGGGCCAACCCCACCTTTTGGATAAAATATACCTGATCCTTTGGCCCAGTATTGGAATCAGATATTACAAAATCCTCCTCAACTGACTGGGGGGAAACAACCTGTCCCTACTATCAGACAACCGTATCCAGTTTTACCCAATCCTATTTGGGGTACGCATGCTCAAACTAATGTCCCCGCTCCAGGTTACAATCCTTGGAGCTATTGTCCACTCCAACCACCACCAAATTTGTTTGGGTCTTCCCATTATGGCCAGACTACTTACGGTCCTACTGGTTTTCCGACAGGGCTTCCACCCCAAAGACACCAGTACCCGCAAGTGAATCGATAGTTACCTTTTCTTGCTACTTTGGATTTTCCTGATTTATCTAGGATTTTAAATGATCCTATTCGTCACTCTCCCCAATGGCCTATTATTCCCTCCAAGCTTCCATCGGACATTCCTAAATTCGACAACAAAGTGGGAGAGGACCCGAACAATCACGTTATGACTTTTCACCTATGGTGTTCATCCAACTCATTGATGGATGACTCTATTCGTTTACGTCTTTTTCAATGAACTCTTATCGGTTCTGCTGCGAGGTGGTATATTGAATTGCCACGAGGTTTCTTCTCTGATTTCAACACCCTAGCTATGGCTTTCCTTACACATTACCAGTTACCGATTCGTTATGATACTAGGACTGAGATTTTGACTTCCTTCAAATAGAGTAAAGGCACTCATATATTAGATCATATTCATGAGTGGCAAAGGAGATGATGTCTCATTAAAATTGAGCTTCCCGATCAGTTACTGTCCGAATGGTTTACAAAGTCATTTGTGAATGAAATCGGTAAAGACATTGCCATGGGTGGCGTTGTCACCGAAGAGTAGGCTATAAGTCGTGCTCAATATATTGAACTCGTTTATTCACAAACAGGAACCCTTAATGATTTGTTACCTGAGTTACCTCGTCCTAGTGCTTCCATCACTTCAACTACTCTAGTTTCTTCTCATGCAGCTGATGGTGTGATTGGTACTACTCAAGCCCACTCACATTCTGTTTCAAGAAAAACCCCTAAATTTGCTTCTTCTAATGTACAAAATGCTTCATCTCCTGCCACTCCCACCGGTAAAACTTCTGAGGTCAATGCTGTCCAATCTACCCTAGCCGGTAAAAAAAAATCTAAAAAGGGGAGAGGCAAGAATAAGGAGGGAAAAAATAATAATCAAGCAGAGAAAACTAAAACCACTCCTGTTGAAGATCGGGATAAGCACAAACCCCGTTACCCTTGCCTTATCTGTGGTGACAATCACTACACGAAGGATTGTCCATGACGTGCCAAGGTCACAAAGTTCCTTCAAGGAGCACCCAAACCATCTACACCGGCTGTCTTGTCCCAACCCTTCCCATCTCAGCAACAGACTCAGTTGGTCATTCAATACCAACCTTCTTCTTCTACCACATTATATGTTTTGCTGTGTACTGGTGATTCTAAGCCAAATAACGTTGCACTCACGACTAGAGCCAAAGATTATACTCCATCTGAGGAGAAGGTTGATGATTTACCTCCCACTTTGGTACAACCCTCTCCCACAACTCCGCCTACGAACGATCCTCTTCATCTCGAACGACCGAGCCTTGATACAGTTCTACGACCACCCCCAAAAGGTGTCGTTAGGAAATTGACTTTCAATCCTCATGCTTGTGTGGCCCAGAACTACAATATTGTGGAAGATCTGGCCCAGGCACATTCAGCAATGTCAGCCCTTGAAGTCCTTCAGTCTTGTCCTGCACAACGGAAGGCCCTGTTGAAAGCTATAGGTGGAATTGACCCGACAGATGCGAATTTAATCGTCTTTGACTTGGATGATCACATTCCATGGTTACCCCCGCAAATCGTGTTCCAGATACAAGTTGTTGTCGCTGACAAGAACATTTGCAGAACTGTTATCAACGAGGGTGCCTCCACATGTGTAATGTCTTTTTCTTGTTGGAAAGCCATTGGCTCTCCTCCCTTGAATGAATCACAAAACACTCTAAAAACCTTCAATGGCTCTGGTTTTAAGCCTTACGGTGTTCTTCCTTCGTTGCCTATCACACTAGAAGGTAAGATAGTGCAAATTGAAGTAGAAGTCTTTGATGCTCCACTTGATTATAATCTTTTTCTTGGCCGCAGCTGGATCGATTCCATGCGTGCCGTTGTGTCGACACTTTTCCATGTAGTACGTTTTCCTCATCAAGGAAAAGTTGTTACCATTGACCAACTCGCCTTCTTCAATTCTGATACTCATACTGGCAATGTGTCGTTTATTGCTAAAACCCCACCGGGTTATGAGAATGTTAGTGTAGGCCTTTTAAAGGATTCCCCGTTAATGGGTACTTTCCCAATTCCACCGCCCGATGTTCCACGCCCATCAGTTGCTTCTATCAACATGATCTCCACCATGTCTCATGAGCTTCCTGCATCACACGACCCTTGGATTGTCCCTGACCATGGAGATCATTTTCGTTTCGGCGACGTAATGTCGTTAAATCCGGTTGAGTCTGCTTATCAAGCCATTCAATCGGCAACACCTTCTACCTCTTCTCTTGATGAGTTGTCTCCTGATCCTTTTCATGTTGTTTTTCCCACTGACGAGATGATCATGTCCGTCATGGAAGACACCCCTTGGGATGATGGGCATCATCGTTCCATACTCTTTCTGGAACAACACACTCTTGAGAACTACCAATGGATTTCGACTCCATCGACCGTTGTTGTCATTTCGACGGTTCTCGTGACTTCACACGATGTGTTTGTTGAAGGGAACTTAAGTAACATCTCACCCATGATTCCCATTGACATATCTATTAAACCTAGGATAATAAAAAATGTTCATATTGGAGCTTCGTGTTCTCCCAACGAAATCATCACCTATACGTCTCTGTTTAAATAATTTCATGATATCTTCGGCTGGAGTTACGAAGAGATGCCAGGTATCGACCCTGCTATTGTTGTACATGAGATTAAGACATACCTTGGAGATAAACCTGTCCGGCAGCGCTTTCGTCCAGTCCACCCACGTAAAGCGGCGACTATCAAGCTTGAGGTTGAAAAAATTCTCAAAGCCGGATTTATTTATCCCGTGGCTCTGACAGAATGGGTTTCCAACTCTGTTCCAATTGACAAGAAAGGGGGCAGTATTCGTGTATGTGTTGATTATAGGGATATTAACAAAGTCTATCCAAAAGACAACTTTCCAACCCCTTTCGTCGACCAGATTATCGATGACTGTGTCGGAAGTGAAATCTTCTCTCTCATGGATGGTTTCTCCAGCTACAATCAAATTAACATCGCTCCCGAGGACCAACATAAAACTTCCTTTATATGTCCTTGGGGTACTTTTGCCTATAGGAAACTTCCCTTTGGTCTTAAGAATGTTGGCGCGACATTTCAACATGCTATGTCTTATGCTTTTCATGATATAAAGCATATCGTTCAACCCTATTTGGACGATTTTCCAGCTCATTCTATGCGCAGAGTCGATCACCCTACCCACCTCTGGGCTATTTTCGTTCGTTGTCGGTTCTATCGTATTCGTTTAAATCCTCATAAATTCATTTTTTGCATAGAATCCGGCCATCTTCTAGGTTTCATCGTTTCACGTCAAGGGATCAGGGTGGATCCACTTAAGGTTGAGGCGATTCCTAATCTCCCTCCTCCTTCTACACTGCGCCAATTGCAAAGTCTGCAGGGGAAAGAAAACTTTCTTTTGTGTTTCATCCCTAACTACGCCGAGATTACTCGTGGTTTTACATGACTACTAAAGAAAGATTCAGAGTTCATTTGGGATACCATTGCCAACAATGCTTTTGAGGCTTTAAAGTTGTCCCTCACGTGAGCTCTGCTACTCTTTCCTCCGAATTATAGTTGTGATTATTTTCTTTATCTTGTTTCCTCGGAGTATACCATTGGCATGGTTCTCGTCCAAGAGGATGATGCACACGATGAACATGTTATTTATTACTTGAGTCAAAATCTCACATCAACTGAAATCAAGTATCAACATGTTGAAAAACTAGCCTTGGCTGCCGTTCAATCCGTCCAACGCTTCCGGCATTATATCCTCTCAAGGAAAACTACAGTGATTTCTCATTGCAACCCTATGCAACACATTTTGACATGTCAATTTCTAGGGGGAAAATACTCCAAATGGATTGTCATACTCCAGGAGTTTGACTTGGAATTCGATCGTGCCACGTCTAAGAAATCCTTAGTTTTTGCTGAGTTGATATGCAATTTTCCTCACTCTGCCACAGAAAATGTAGCAGTCGATTCATTACCCGATGAATCTCTTTTCCTAATTCGTACTGACGATCTTTGGTATGGGGATATCATTATATATCTCCAAACCCAGACTTTCTGGCCTGCTTTGTCTAGTACTGAACGACATCGCATCCGTTATCAAGCACATCAATACATTATCCTCGGGGATACTCTTTACCGTCGAGGAATTAAATCTGTTTTTTGATGTTGTCTGACGTTTGATGAAGCTGAGAAAGCTTTGAATGACTGCCATGCCAGAGCATGTGGTGGTCATATGTCTAGGTATGCTACTGCCTAGAAGATCTTACACATAGGTTATTTTTGGCCTTCCTTGTTCAACGACTGCATTACTTCCATTCAGAAATGCCATGCCTACTAGACCTACAATCAAAAAATTCGGTCACATCCTGCTCCTCTTCATCCTGTGGTCTCAGTTGGTCCTTTTGCAAAATGGGGCGTTGATTTCATGACATGTTACCCTCACTCGGTTGGGGGGCATGGTTACATCATTGTAGTTGTTGACTACTTTACAAAATGGGCCGAGGCGATGCCAACATTCGATAATACTAGAAAGACTGCAACATTTTTTCTTTTTAACCATATCATAGCTCGTTTTGGTGTTCCCCAAGCTATCGTTACTGATCACGGTAGTCATTTTAGGAATTTTATGATGTCTGAACTTACAAAAAATTTGGGTCTTCATCATGATAACTCAACGCCCTATTATCTGCAAGCTAATGGCCAGGTCGAAGCAATCAACAAAGTTCTTATCACTATGCTTCGACAGATGATAGGAATTCATAAGACAAGTTGGCACACAATGTTGTTTTTAGCATTGTGGGCATACCGGACATCTGTCAAATCTTCTACTGGGTTTACGCCTTTTTGATTAGTCTATGGTGTGGAATCCATTCTTCCTATAGAATGTGATATACCCTCTCAGAAGCTAGCTGTCGAACTCTTACCCAATACTTCTACTGAAGAAGAATGTCTATTGTATCTGATGCGATTAGACGAAACTCGACGTGACGCCACTCTAGTAATAGAATCCCAGAAGAAACGTGTCAAGGCACAATATGACAAGCATGTCAAGCCTCGCATTTTCTTTGAAGGTGATCTTGTTCTTATTTATGAACAAGATCGATATGTGTTAGGAGCTGGGAAATTCGAACCAATGTGGCGAGGACCTTATATTGTTCACTGAGTTTTGGAAAAAGGAGCATATGAGCTGGTCGATTACGATGGTATCCCTTTGAGTTAACCCAGGAATGGGTTGTACTTGAAGAAGTACTATGCATAAATCATTTGTGCATAAGTACTTGTATTTTTATGTATCATACTTTGTGTGTGTCACTTTAGTTTGCTTTTGACATTATCTGGTCTCTTCCCTTATGTGACGTTGTGTTTGATTGCCAGATGTTGGAGTATTCGATACCCTATATTGGCTTCGCAGATGGTGCTAGTTGTAGTACTCGAAACCTAGCTTCCGCTGCGTGGGCAATCTATGCCCAAACAAGCGAACTTATATCTTTACAAGGTGTGTGTCTTGGCCATGCGACCAACAACATTGCAAAGTATAGCGTCGTCATTGAATTATTGGTTGATGTTATCTCGCTTGGAATTCATCATTTGGTTGTGCAACTTGACTCGCAGCTTGTAGTACTACAAATAAGTAATATCTACTCTATTCAAAGTCCTACTTTGTTATGGGTGTATTTGCGAATTCACCTCTTGGAACGTTATTTTGATCACATTGAATATCAACATATTCCTAGACGTCTTAATAAATTAATAGATGCATTGGCTAATTATGTATTGGACAGACATTTGAACCATTTATAAATCAAACACATTAAAATTCACATAATATAAAGTAAATCGGTAGAACCCATCTGTATATATAATGATCAAAAGAGTTTGTTTTTTACAAAAAGTTTGTCCGAAGACCAAAATATCAAAAATTGAAGCTTATAGCTTCTACAAAGTGACATCATGGATGACGTTCACAGTAACACACTACTGCCCTAGCAACCCTACGGAGCAGTCGACGATAGCTGCTGATACCCCTACAGTGTGACGTTGATCACGTCATGGAACCTCTTCCAGAGTCATATCTAGAATGTCTGTTGTCAGGCCCTCTAAATTATGTTCCACCACCTGATAATCTTTGGCATACTGTGGTGGTGCTGCTGCTACCTCTCCTCATTGCTGGATAGGAGAAGTGCCAGGAGGTCTATACGGTCCAACATCTGTGTTTTCAACGAACATTTTGTGTTAGTCTTCGGATAAATATATAAAACAAAAACATTTGAACATGATAAAAATTCAAAAACATTTAAAAAGAGAAAATGTGTGTACTTCTTACCAAGGTCACCACACTGAGTGTCCTCGGGCAATGCCAAATCCGGATCTCCTCGAAAATCCAACCCGACATAAGCATAATCATTGACCATCAACATTTGGTTTTGAAGCCAGTCAAAGAAAATATCGTCGTACTTGATGATTGGTCCTACCACATACCGGGCCATGAGCCAACACCATCTCAACATCCTTGGATCCCTAGGACCCGGTAGGTTCCACTCAACCTGTAATATGAATACGGGGACCCTCTCAAGGAAGAAGGACACTAGTAAATATCCATACCCAAATTGTTTCAATTCACCTCGCCTGCATTTGGTTAATTGTTTTTTGATACTGCAAAGCACAACATCTACCCAGTTGAATACTCAAGGCTCAGTACACTCGATGGTGTACTAGAAGTAGCTCTGTAATTCCATATGAGGAGCAGAGCTCCCAGCCATCTGATCTATAGTAAAAAGGATAGTGCGGAGAGTCAAGTCTTGTACCCCCCAGATAGCCACTTTTCCTTTTTTCCTCTCAGCCTCAGGTACATAGTATTGATTGTAGTACTCACTCATATTTAGCCCACCACCTCTACTACCGGTCAGGATGACATAATACCCACGCCTAGACAATCCAGTAAAAAATTATATGTCCTCAATGTCTATGGACAAAGTATGAGCTCCTACATTGAAAACCTGTTGATCTGGGTCCCACATACGGACCAGGAACTCTAGTAGTCTGACTTGGGCCCTCATGCCCGGGATGCGAAAGTATTTTAAGAGCCCACAATCTCTCAATGCAGCTATGGTGGGAGGATTATTCTCGACATTTGCATTATCCTCTTCATGTTCTCTTTCACGCCACTCAAGCACCATGTTTATGGCTATTTACCTGCACAAGGAACATAAAAGGAGGATTAATGATTTTATTCATGATCTGGATCTTTTTCATTGGCTAAAAATTTAAATTTTTTTTTGGAGTTTGCGGTTCTCGTAGGTGCCTCATTAGCACAATGCGAGAACCTCGCAGGTGGCATAAGGCTCCCCTATGAGAACGCATCATTCTCGCAGGCCCCATATGGGCTGCCTGCGAGAATGCCTACGTGCATGTAGGGTTCAAAAAACCACTTGAAACTGAAAAACTAACCAATGAAATTAAAAATTTAAACCATGAAAATGTCAAGAATGAAGAGCTTACCTTAACGCTACAGACGGCTCATTGAATGGTCTCCTGTAGCTCCCAAAAATTAACGCCAAATTCGGAGGGTAAAAAGGGGGTTTTGGAGCTCAATAGTGGAAATGTGAAATGATATGGTAAAAATGACTATTTACTCATTTGATTTACTTTTTACTATGTCATTTTGGGTTTTTTATGCTTATTTATTGATTAAACCTAATCCCTAATATCAAGATGAGTGTAATGACTTGCAGGTGTGATGACGCTGATAATTAAACACAAGGGTATGGACATATTTTTCTTTGTTATGGCGTGTTTTTGATTGTTTTTTTATGGTTTTAACATAAAACCTCAAGCGTCGTTTTTGTCCATTATTGCGCTCGTAAATACATGAGAACATGATTGAGCATAGTTTTATCACTTTTTCAGGCTCAACAAGGTTATACGAAAAAGGAACCCCCCTGAAGTCCTCTTTAAGCTCTTTTCAGACTCTCTAAACATGAAAAGATCGTCGAGCGACCTTGCTATTTTCATGCTCACTAAAGTATTTGAAATATGCGTCTGGTGAGCGATAATTTATCTCTTTTTCGGTCTTATCCAGACTATTTTATGAAAAAAGAACTGAGAGAGTTCTCTTTTAAGTGTTTTTCCAAACTCTATAATCTTGAAAAACCTTCGAGTTTTCTATCTCTAGACTCGTTAAACAAACATTGACAGACCCGTGATGGGACCGAACCACTCCTTCTTAGGGTTCGTTAAACGTACTCCGAGGGACTCGTCTGAAGGATGAGCTTATATCAACAAGCATATGTGATCCTCTTCAAGCTTGCATAAAAATAAAGAGGTACTTGCCAGAAATGGTGGGGGAAAATTTGGG
>JZKD02S1101244.1:1248293-1302889 GCA_000966675.3 Picea glauca | reverse complement strand
GATTGGCAGTAAGTGTCACTCTTGAACATGACACCCCCTATTCATCATTTGAAGCCGGTTTGGGAAATCCATTTGTCTCTCATTCGATTTGCTACAAGGTCATTCCCTGTGTCATTTTTGAATCAATGCTGCCAAATCATTGGTCGTGTCGTTCATATGTTCAAGAGAAGTCCATCTAAAACCTATATTGAGTCGACCATCTACAGTTGTCCATTCTTTCGTGTCAGCCTTCCCTGTGTCCGGTCCAATTTGCAAAATGCTTTGTTTCACCTTCAAATTATGTTACTCATTTCTTGTCATTGATGGGGGATACATCAAGGCCCTCCTGTGATGAGTTTTGTTCCATCGACCTCAGCTCATTATCCGGAATCAAGACTTAGAAATTATTTGGTACCTTGGAGCTTGCATGCCTCAATGGCAGGTTTCCTCGCTTTCGACAGTGGGTTTACATCATTGACCCCTGATCGAAAGATTCCATCGGATGTTCGACATCAACTCATTTATTCACACTCGATGGATTGTACTATGGTACCTTGGGAGTCATTGACATCAATGATGATTTCCCTCTCACTTGTTAACGGTTTTATCATTGGCCGGTAATCAAGTGGTTTCTACCATGTTCGACTTCAACACATGTAATCACATGGTTAGATTCGTACTTTGGGAAACAAGATTGAAGACCCTGGATATTATCTTTGTGATCCAGGTTGCGATGGAGTATGTATAATTTGCGACACATATATCCACTGTGTATGTTTCGTGGCTATGTCATCTTGATTTGAAATTTCTTGCATAGATCCACAGTGTATTCTGGTGGCTATACTATATTTTGACGGCATGGATCCACAGTGTATGATTGGTGGCCATGACCCATGTCTATAATGTCATCAGTCTATGATCTAAGTATGGGAATGCCTACCTCAGAATTGGTATATATGATATTCTGCAGATGCTTGGTTGTTCGCAGGTTTCCGATTAGATGTGCTCTTGGTTCTCGACACACACATGCAGCTTACAAAGTATTTCGGCTATCACTGGTTCTAACCTCATACTTTGGGGGGAATTATATTACCCATGATTTTGGTCATCATGATGATGTATTGATGATGGTGTACTCAGGCTCTTCATTATGACTTTGTCCTGAGAAAAGTTACCTTCATCTCTTTCCAGTTCTAGAAATCACATTTTTTGAGACTGTTCGCAGGCTGCTAGTACATTTGCCTGCGAGAATGCATGATTCTCGTAGGTTGCAATAAGATAAGGTGTGAGAAGTTCACACTGTGTCTAACTGCTAGGGTGCTAACTCTTTCTAATGAAGGGAAAAAGATGAATTCTCGAAGCTTCTAGAAGGGAATCTTCTATAAGGATGAGATGGAATTCGAATGGTTATCCTAGTACTGGATTCCCTGATATTTTGGGATCATTCCTATACAAGTAACCAATTCATTCTCTCCTATATATTGAGTAAATTCTCATGGAAAAGGTTAAGAAAACAAGGTTAAGTGAGACATTGGAGAATTGGTGAAAGACTGTGTGAAGGACTAATGCTACAGCAGCTAAGAACTCCAGCAAGTTTATCAAAGGTGGTTGATCTTCTTCATGCAAGTGAGCAAGTGCGTCTGTCGGAGACAAGGGTCATCGAAAGGGAGTTTGCAACATCAAGGCTCAGGTTGTAATATGTACTTTCTATCAATATGATATGGTAATATGTCTCTTTCCCATAAAGCTAATTCTACTTTATTGTATAACTCCTTGATCATATACATAGATTCACTATTGAATATATTATGTTTTTTTCACTCCACTTGGTTTGTACTGTTTTGGTCTTGACTGTACGAGAGCATTGGAGCGAAGCAGGAGAAACAAATACCAACAGAAGCGATTATAAGGTATGCAACTTGTTCTTGCCTCTTAGTTCATTCAATGGTTAGAATCTAGGGAAAGAGTATTATTCTGTCTTGCTTTATTCTAGATCCAGGTGGATCTAGGGAGATCGGTTTGTGTCCGCACTTACGGATTTATCCAATAACAAGTAGTTCAGAGGGAGATAAACATTATTCTAGCTAATCTAGTTGCTCCAGTTGATATGTGTAGAGATATTGCAGTAAGATCATAAAAGGGCATGCCTAGGACTCTGCTAGAAGGCATAGAAACATACAAGTCCCTCAAGGGACACCTTGAAAAAGAAAAAGAGTTTTTCAAAACTATTCTTCAGTCATGAGCCACTTCATTGAAGAAACAACAAGAGAAACAAGTATGGAAAGATACCATAACAATACCAGTTTATCTTAAAGAATGATGTATAAGATATTATTCAGAGACCATAAGAGAAGTATGTGGTAACTTCCAAGTGGATCTATAAGAGAAAGCATGCAGCTGATGGAAGTGTCAAGAAATACAAAGACAAAGGATTCTCACAAATAGAGGGAGTTTTCTATGATGAGACACTTGATCCAGTAAGCCCGATACACTTCCATCCATACTACCATCCATGAGTTGGAAACTATATCATATGAATGGATTCTTGATGAGTTTGGGTTTCTGCAAGAATGTTGTTGATCAAAACCTATATTATTACAGTGTTGGTGACGAGAGCCTGATTTTGATGAGTTATTCAGAAATCCTTTATTCGAAAAAGAGTAAGACTTGACTTCTGAGTTCAAGATGAAGGATCTGAGTATGATGCTCTACTTCCTGGAAGTATGACAGAGAACGAATGAGATTTTCTCGAGTCAAGGAAAATATACAATGGGAATATTAATGAAGTTCATCTTGACAGAATACAAAAAAACATTGTGATAGATTTGAAGAAAATGAATGATGATGATTCAAGATGAGATTGATCCACAACTGATTGGATCATTGATGTATTTGGTTAACAACAGATCAAATTCATGTTATGTAGTGAAGTACTTAGTCAATCCATGAGTCAACTGAGACAGACTCACTGGATAGCAGTAAAACATGTATTGAGATACATATGAGGCACAGTTGGATATGGCCCGAGATATACCTCCAGTGTGAACTTGCGTTTGCAGGATATGCCGATACAGATTGAGCAAAGAGTATAGTGGAACGAAAGAGAACATATAGTTGTTGTCTCACCGTGAATTTTTCCATGATTTCCTGATGCAGCAGGAAACAAAACTATGTGGCCTTGAGTACCAAAGAAGCAGAGTATACAATATCGAATGTGAGAAGCCATGTGGCTTCACAAGTTTCTGACATATTTACTTGACCATGACATGGATCCTATGATGATAACCAAGAGTCATGTGTAAATATCCTTGAGAACCCAATGTTCCCTGATGGATCAAAACACGATGAGATGAAATATCCTTATATCAGAGATATGATGTAGAGGAAAATCGTACACATGCAGTACCTTCCTACACATGAGCAGATTGAAGACATCTTCACCAAAATAACTTTGTGAATAATGACTCCCTAGTTTAGAGGGAGTGTTGATGACTCCATCTCAGACAAAGTTCAAATTACATCTATGTGAGACTTGGCATGATGAAGAATGCATCCCTAACTGAGAGGGAGTGTTGATGATTGCAGCTACATGAGACATTCTCCAGCTTAAAAACCTAAGAGGGGTGTGTGGTTTGTATTTGAGACATAATTTGAACATAGAGATGGCCTCCTCCTTACAGAGATTTGAGAACAACTCTAGATGATTCTCTTGTGTAACACAGTGAGAAAGGAGATCTATAGAGTTGGACGTCCATGTGGCTTAGCACAAGGTGAACGTGTGAAATCCCAAAGTGTTGGGTGCATCGTCATGAGAACAGAAATGAAGATGATGTATTAAGCCTCCTATGAGTAGAAGAGTTGATGAGAAACTCTAGATGACTCTCTTGTGTAATGCAGTGGGAAAGAAGATCTATTGAGTGGACGTGCATGTGGATGAGCACAGGTGAACATGATCTGAATGGCTAAGCACTAGTGAAGAAGTAGTTCTTCTTTGTAATGAAGTGAGCTAGATATATGGACATGCCTATGGATGTGCCCCTAGTGGATGAGAATTAGTGGGTGTATAAGATCCCTTTATATATTTTTTAAGAGTCAAACTTTCTTGTAACCCTAATTATAATGTAAAGGGTCCAGGTCGGCCCCACCTTAATGTGATTAATAATTAATGTAAAAGATAATTAATCGGTTAATATTAATTATATTGTGAGCTAGTGAGGTCGGCACTGTTGTTCCAATAGACACTTATGTTGACAGGTTCAATCTAGTAAGTAAAGTTAAATTACCCATTGATGAATCATATCTTTCACATGAGTTTGGAAATTTCAGCAAGTACACCTTGGGAAAAGTGCACACCTCTCTTGGGTGCTAGTCTTCTAGGGTTTGAGCACCCTCTTGTGTGCTAGGTTTTATTAGCAGTGAAGGTCTTTATCTTGAAGAATATATAAAAGGATTTTGGTTGGGTTTTCTCCCCTTGTTGAGAAGGGTTTCCCAGGATACTTGTGTTCTTGTGCATGGTGTTTCTTCTTATGATCTTGGTTGCTGCAACATTATTGGTTATGGTTAAGTGAAATGCTAAAAATGGAATGAACTTCATGCTTAACCTTTCTTATTGAAAAAATCAACATATATGACATTAGTAGAAGTGCATAGGAGGGTACAATTGTACATACATGATACAAGGTGGTTTAGAGTGAGGCAACAATACATTAGGATGCACCGTGGCCTAAAGGTGCACTCAGTAGCATAGTGGACATTGGGTAGCATGGTACATTATATCTTAAGGAGTGTTTTGATGAGGAATCCACTGTTGATGTTGTTCATGAGATTAAACTTAAGGCTCAAAGAATAATTTCGGGCATTAGGAAAGTTTAAGAGAGTGTTTTTTTTAAAAGTGCAGCACAGAGGTCGTATTTCATGTCTGATTCAAAATTGTAATATCGAATAATGTGGGAGAAAAATACAAAACTGTAAAACAATGCAAGAAATCAATTGTTGAAGAGTCTCACCTTGTTACAGTGGAAGAAAATAGATAGTGTAAGCTTGAATAAAGTATAAGATACAGTAATCCACACAACTCATAGGTCTTGATTTAATCATAGTAAATGTAGAGGAAAAACTACTTACTTAACAAATTACTGATAAAATACGTACAGTAGTTGTTGTACTAAATTGAAATCAAACATTTATCAAGGAATGTATAAAGAAATGCTGAGATATGGAAACACAAAAGAAGCACATAACCCAAAATAAATAAAATTTGGAATCTCTGTCTGCACTTGTATTAATACTCAATAAGGAGAGTTTTCTCTATTACAATTGGCAAGAAGCAGCCGTTAATAGATCTTCAATCTATGTATTTATACAAAATTGTCACAACTCAAAACGGTTGGACTTCTCATAATTTAAAATAGTAAATATCTAAAATAAGAAAATAGAGCATAGAGAGTGATGAGCTTCATTGGCAATCTCTTCGTCTGCTGGTCGAAACACTTATGTCTTCTGATCTTCTTGATATTTTAGCACAACGTCCTGGTCATCATAGCTTTGTTTTCATTTGTCCCTTCAACTATATCCAATAATGTAATAGCACTTTCTTACATGTTTCCAGATGTGCTGTCCTTCCCATATTCAATGTATTGGATGCATCTACTCACTAATTTCACCACCAACCTTGAAGGCTCATTTGCTTCATTCGCCTCGAAAGTGTATAACTTTGTTTCTACTTGAGGAAGATTTTTTTGTTTCCTTTTTGTTCCTTCAGATATGACCTATAATTTCGATGTTGGGTTTACTATCCATTTATTTATTTGAAGGAGATCAATCTAGTTCATTTTTTGAATGGTTGTTAGAGCCTCTTCTTTGCTTGTTCTGGAATTATACTGTTTTTTTTCTATATCAATTTGATCCAAGGCTTCAGAGATATCATTACCTTAAAAATCAATTAGTCCTTTGTCTAGCAAGGACAATGCTTCTAGACAAGCTTCATTTACCTCTCTGACAAGTATTTTGCTTTCTGCTAGATTGGTTTCCCAGGCCTTTAAATCTATATCACCTCTTATTTTTTCTAAAAGAGAAAGTCGAGGCACATCTCAGACATCATCCTTTGGTACTAATAAGACAACCTCTTGAAACTTAACTCGAGATGAACAATCTTCTCTTTCTTTGATGTAGATGTCTTTCAGAGAAAGATCTACTCCCTAGTAGCAATTCTGGATGGCCTCTACCTTCATAAAAATATCTTACTAGGCATTTTCCAGTTTTTCATTTATTTTCATTGCTTGAGTCTGGAGAGATGAAATATCCACTGAGGTACTTTCGGTTAACTCCAACTTAGCTTGAAATTGTTTTATTAATTCATCATGTTGGGTAATGAGTCCTTGATTGAACTGTGAATTCCTTTGGAGCTCATCAAAGTTGGCATGGAGTTATTGAATTTGTTTCTTATCATATGCTCTGATCTGCTCATAGTCTTGACTCATCCTATTCTTGATAGTCTGCTCAGTTGTGTGTATTTTCTTTTGAAGTTGCTCTACCAACATGGACTTTTGTTGCAGTTGTTCGGCCGAATTTTCCACAGACCATTGATTAGCATTGGCGAAAGTGCCCAACGAACCTACAACTTCCTTTGCAAATTCTGTATCATCTTGGTTCTGTCCATCATACACCATTCTTTGCCTTTTGACTATCGCTCCATTTTCACCTGTGTTTCTCATTTGACGATGTCCCTCCTTTTCTTGCTGAAGAAGAATTCTGAAGGAAGCATCTCTTCAGGAAAAATTAGGGTGAGATCACCTATAAAAATGACTTCGGAACTAGGATTTCTGAAAATTGACTTCAATGGTGTCAATGAAGTAATAGGGGAACCTATTTTCATAGACGGTTGTTTCTTAGCAGTATTGGCAACATGTGTGGCTGGTGTAGAAGGAGATATATCCTACCCTTTCTTTAGGAAAACTTCGAGTTGATCCTTTGCTTGAGTGCCTAATGGATTTGATAATAAATCCTCCCCTTTCTACATTAAAACTTCAGTGCTCTTCAGGTTTTCCTCAGTATCCTTCTTTCCAGAGATCCCTATTTTAAAACCCTGAGGTACAGTTTCTTGTATAGGAAAAGTGGCTACTGATTCTCCTTGTAATACTTTCAGCAAGTTGTTTCATCTCTGCCTTTGAAAAATGAAGAAACTAGTATGTTGATCCGAGTACAAATTTTGAACTTTGTTCAGTACTTCCTCATAAGACCTGACTCCCCTGAATAGTTCATCATGTGGGGATTTTTCATGTACATGTCTCCTCAGGTTGTATTGGTCTAGGTGATTTTCCACGATTTTGTGTGGATCATTCCTTTTAAATTCGATGTTAACCAACTTGACATCCTCCAAAGTTGTTTCCTCCACTTTGGAGTGACCAAAGTCTAATAACGAAAACATACCAACCTGGAGAGGGAAGGTAGGCCATACCTTTTTCTGGGTTGCTTTCAGTTCCTTGATGATTTCCCTTGTCACTGTTTGATAAGCCACTTCTTGGCATACTAGCCGGTTTGGTAAAAACCTTGGGAGATCATGGGGAGGGACTGAGCATCCGAAAACCCTAATGTAAGAGAAGTTTTTGCCTATGAACCAATCTTCTATTTTGCCCAGATTTCCCATGATTCTATCTGAAATATGAGGGGGTGGGAAACCATATAAAGCTATATGAATGGGCACCACTACATGATGGCATATTTCATTGAAGAAATCTTTGGCCTTATCTTCCCACAACTTGGAGTAATAGAAGTGGATAGGTTCAGCATTGGTCGGGGTCCAACTCTAGTTCATTAGTGGAAAAGGGGTTATAAAGAAAATAGTGTCCATGATATATGCGGACATATAGAAAGGGGAGGATTTCCCCTTTGACTTCACTAATTGGTACTGCATGATTTATTTAGCCAAGTTTTCTGATAAAATTTTGGGCCCAGTTAAAAGAGTAGACCTTGTCCACCTCGTGCATAATTTCCACCCATGCTACCAAGAAATGAGTGGGAATCTTCTTCCCAAATAGCCTACAGAGCATCATAGCTACATAAATCATATGGGTATCGAATGACGTTGTGGCATACATGCCATGAGCGTTGACACTGAATTTCTCTGGGTGCCCCCACCAGGACTTGATTATATCAGGATAGATTTTTTCATATTGTATACACTCTTGTTGTTTGAATTCCAGCATGAATGTAGCATTGTAATTATATTTGAAATTGGGGGATAGATTATACATTACTTGTATGTGTTCTGGTCTAAAAGACCCAACAACAAACTTTTGAGAGTTGAAAATGCTCTTGGTTTGGTTGTCGATGTTTTCTAGGGCCCAGCCTATCATGTCGTTATACGGCATGAGTCTCAAACACGCAACTATTTTGTGTAGCTCTGACTACACTATATCCCTGATCTTATCTTCATGAGTTTCGTTCACTTCATCGCCTGAATCCTCTAGGCAATTTATAAGCTCATGCTCTATAATATCGAACACCTATGTCCAATATTTCATAGTGTCTATGGCTCTCGGTGAGGTATCTGACAGAATGTTCACATTCGGATTTGCACCTTCACCAACTGATTTTATCATCTTCCATGGTTCCATGATATCGATAAAATTAGAACGAGATTACCTATTGTAGGGGAAGGTGTGAGCTTCTCAGTTGGAAAAAACTTACTATTTTGTGTAGATGAAAATGGAATTCAAAACCAAGCACTCTTATTCACCTCAGGTGTATTGATTTGAGTATACCTTTACTAATGGAAAATTTATTAACCTTAATGAGAAATTCTACCTGGCGATCCACAATCTATGCTAAAAAATCATTACCGTTGATTTGTGATAAAAGCCATTAATATCGACGATTCGTGTGCGGGAGCTTTGGATGAAACAAAGTAGAAATTTCCCAAATTGTGAATCCATGAAAGGTTACTTAAGAGATAATCCCTCTTAAAATATTAATTAACCACGTTTAACTTCAAGTGCTTCGGGTATTCAGACTTTGGGTTTTTTAAATGTAGCTCGAAAAGAAATCCCCGAAACCTGAAACTGCGAAATGATTAATTATCTAATAATTTATTTTAAGTTTTAATTAACCACATTTAAGTTCAAGTGTTTCAGAATCTCGAACTTCGGATATTTTAGGATGTGACGAAAGGTGAATGTTCTAACTCCGAAGTGTGAAGTCGTTAACTGTCTTTTAACCAAGATTAACTTAATTAATTTAGATTTAATACTTCAGTATCTTAGTGCTTCGTGGATTTGCAAATTATCTCTTTTCTAAATTTCCAAAGATTCACCTCTCGTAGTGATGTGTCAGAGATGACTTCATTCCCGATGACGTGTTGAGAATAGGAGGTGCCACGTGTTACTTAGTATCGTATGAATTTTCAAACGAAAATGCCAGAAATGGATGCCACGTGTTAACCCATGGAAGACTCGAAAGAGACATGTGTACTATGAATCATGCCCTTTAAAGGTTTGTGAAAAGTGAGGGACAGACACTTTCAGGTTTCAGGTCTTTTACAATTAAGACATCTTAAAACGCCCGAAGCACGAAGCTCTAGAGTGACCTTTTGTGATTTGAATTTTTAACAATCAGGCGGCTCCAAAACTCTGGGAATAATAGGATCATTCGATCAAACAGGGAAAATTCATCAACGGATATCATGTGCACCTTATTACCAATTAACCAGAAATAAATTTGATTTGAATTTCGAAAGTTAATTTCTTGAGTTACCACTTTGGGAAAGATTATATTTTCATGAAGTGGAGAATGTAAAGCTCAAAGTTTAGGATTATATATGTTCCAACATAGGCTCCATCTGTGGATCAAATCTCCCTATGAGGTGTGGAAGAACGGTAGACCAACTGCCTTTATTGGGTAAATGGAGTCATTATTACATTTCTGGGAAATACCTTTGGGGAAAAATCATACAGAGAAAAAATGAACTTCAACCAAATCTCAGAAAACTTTCAAAACACAATTAATTATTTATCTCAAGTTAGGCTATTAATAATTTCATTTTCCTAAAACTGAGTTTGGATTTTCTTAAGATAATCAAGACAACTTTAACTGAAATATCAGACTTTGATTGATTTCGTTCACATCAAGGCTAAGTTATTTCAACAATTTATTTAGGGAAACCCCTCTCGGTTTAGAATGTAAATATTACCGAAAAGAGAACTAGATACTAGAGTATGTTAAATATGTTTATGACATCCTTACATATATCATAGATATTTCTTCACTACTAGCGAGCCTGTTCAGTACCCCGGTGAAGTTATCCACATCTCCCATTGAATTTCCTTTCACCACTTCAATCAACATTTTTGCATTTTATTGAGATGAGGGCAATCATTACATGAATTTCCTTTCATCATCTCTTTTGGACTATTGGCCCTTGCCCAATTTTTGGAGATCCTTCATCATTTTGACCATTTTGGGACTTTGACAGGCTTGTCGAAGGCAGAGCGCAAGTCGAAGCAGATATCGCAGGATCTCGGCCCCTTTTTAGGGATTTTTGGGTTTTGGGCTTATGTAACGAGTATGGGGATGTCGGCCCATGGGTTTACCCATGCTTAGGCCCCTTTTGGTAATGTATAAATAGAATTATAGGTGATGTAAGAAGGGCAGAGAAGGAGTGTGGCTTTATGCATATTGTATGTTGAGACTTGCAAAGCTAAGTGCAAGTCATTTGTAGTGCTTTGTGCGCAGACTGTGTAAGGCTCTATGCTTGGATCTAACTCGGGGAAAGAGGATATAATGAGGTGCGCAGATCTCCTATCCTCTATGGATTTGGTTTTGAGGCTTTGTGCATGTAAGAAGAATGAAAGAAGCTAATAAAGAAGATGAAGAGTTGGTGGGCATAGCCCCAAGGTGGGGGTGAACGACGTATATCCCGTGTTGTGACTATTATGTGATTTATGGTTATTCTCTTATCTATATGATTGAATGCTTAGTGCTCTAATATATGCTTAGAAGGATCTGATATGGTAGCTTAGTGATGAATAATGTGAATGAATGCTAGATCTGATCTATGTTGGTATGCTTAGTTCTTGAGTCTATTGAATCTATGTGAATACTGCGCAAATATTTTATTAGGGTTTAGCTGTGCTATAAACTAAGACTGAATATTGATGAATTATAATTGCTAAGTACTCTATTAAGGTGTTATAGTCAAAGATCTGTGTCCCAACTAAGGTTGCAGATATCGAAGTCCTGCAACCACCCCTACCTCTACCTCAGGTGAGACTTCATCTGCTTCATAGGTGTTGTCAAAAACGATGGTAGTTAGGGTTTTGTTGGTGTGATGTTGTAGCATTGAACCATGGGCTTGCCCCTGTTCCAACAAATGGTTCAATTGTCGGGACCTGAAACTATGATTGTTGGGAACTCAGGAAGAAGAAGCTTTGTGCGAAGATTTGATCTGAAATTGTGAAATCTCTGTGAGTAGATCTGTTTCCCTAGTGTGCAGTACTCTACTTAACTTGTGGATATTTATGCTAAGAAGAGAAGTCTGATCTGAAGAAAAGAGGTAAGATCTAAAATCTTTGTGCTTTGTTAAAGTTAAGATAAGTGGAAAATTTTGTTTCGAAAGTATGGATCTAGGTATGTTTGATAAATTTTGTCCTAGCTGTTACACATTATTTTCGTCATCCCTATGACTGTTAATGATGTAAACCTATATGTTGCCTTCAGAGGGATCAATGGCCTGAGTTCCTAAAGAGAGAAGGGAGAAGAACTTTTCTTTAGAAAAGAAGTTGCATTTTCCCTTGTAAAAGCCATGTAAAAAAGGAAGTTCGCAGGCTGCCTATGTATTAGGGTGCGAGAATGACTAATTCTTGCAGGTTTCACCATAGCTAGGGTGAAAACAGTTCGTAGGTTTCACTATAAGCAGGGTGATAGAATGATTACACATGGGAAGAATGAGCATTTTCTCGAATCTTCTAGAAGGAGAAGCTTCTATGGTGAGGTGGCATCCGAATGGTTTGGATCTTACTCGCTTTCATGTTTTAGTGGGATCATCATAACCTCCTCACCTTTTCCTCTTCAAATTATAAAAGGAGAGGAGTTCTCATGGACAAAGTTAGCTTGTTCTTGAGCTTGTTAGCTTTGGTTGGCTTGGAATTATTAGCTTGGTTGGAGTGGCTTTGAGATTTGCTTTGTCAAGATAGATTGTGAATATTATCAGATCTGTGCTCTAAAAATTCTTGGAGTGAAAGTGTGTGGGGAAAGAAGGATAGTTTGAAGGGAACTTACGACATCAAGGCCATGGTTGTAATCTCTCTTTCACATTTAATATGATACAGTAATATGATTCTTTCCTATAAAGCTTTTTGCGTTTTATTGTATGATTCCTTCATCACATACATAGGTTTATATTGAGTTTATGCTATTACTATCACTTTGGTTGGTTGTGTTCTTTTGCAGGATCATCATTGTATGAGTATTGGAACGGAGCTAGGATGGCGATAGCGAGAGGAAGCGACATTTAAACGATATGTCACCCATCCCTCTTTGGTTAGTAAATTCAATATTTAAAACTTAAGGAAAGCGTCATGTTCTGGTGTGTTTTGTTCTAGATATAGGTGGCTCTAGGGAGATCAGTTAGTGTCCGCACCTACCGATTATTTCGATAACACTAGCTTGAAAAGTAGGGCACAGCAAGAAGAAATAATATTTGATATGAGTAGATCTGATAAGAATAGTGAAAGATATGTTATTCCTATGCATAGAAAGAATGTTTGGACTAACAAATGGATGTAGGATCCTAGAAATAATTTTTTGCAGATTAGCTACCATGATCCTAGTGCACAGTACAGGAAAGGCTGGGGATCATTTAAGAGAAAGAGAGGATTAACTCTTTGTCACAGTTGCAGAAGATCGGGACATCTTGCTAAGAAATTCCTTGATAGAAGACCCAGTTGTCTTTGTTTTAAAGTTATGGATCATGAAGTTTTGGATTTCCCTAGAATGATTTCTAAGGTTGAAATAATGAATATGAGACAAGAAAACCCTAAGGAAGGTCAAGAAACTAAGACCATGGCAGAACCCCAGAAAGAATCAGAGACTGTACTATTGCAGATGAAAGAAACCCTAAAGGATCACAGAAACATCAACTTACCAGAGATCTTCAAAGAAAAAGAATGCATAGAAACAAGAATAGGAGACTTCGACATTGATTGCGTTTTGGATGAGGAAACATAAGTGAATATCATGATAGAAAGAACTTGGGAAATTTTAGGGAAGCCTGCTATGATTTCTTCATTGGGAGGAATAGGATTATTTAGAGGAAAGTTGATAACCCTATGTGGAAGACTTACCCAGATATCTATGAGTGCTCATGGAACTTCGACAAAGGAAGATTCTGAGGTTGTTAAATTTATTGAGGACAATGCCCCATTTTCTATATTACTAGGAAAAAACTGGATCGAGAAGGATCAAACCTGAAGAAAGGAAGAAGAAGGCCTCGAACAGAAAAAGCAAGACCTAAGAGACTTCATGACCAAGAAAATCGTGCACTTATTTAAAGAACAAGAAGACCAGTCGAAGCTACTGAGGACCAGACATCTAGATGTCGAAGTTGAAAGAACACAGGAAGAATTGAGACATCCATCTGTATAAGAGAGTAGATCCCCTACACCAAACAGAGAAGAAGTGTTTCCCTTGAACCCTATTAAAGACCATCAACAACACGAAGTTACTATGCCAAGAGAAGATAAGAATCAAAATGGAAAAAGGCATACTGAGATTCAGATCACCGAAAAGAAAGCTAGAAAGCTCAGTAAGAAGAAATCCAAGTTAGAAAAATTACAAGAAGCACTAAAAAGAACTTCACAGAAGAAAGGATTCCAGAATTTGAACTTCGTCGGGATATCAGTACAGCACAGCATGGCACTTTGCCATAGCGAAGAAATATGACCATTGGAGGCATTATGATCGTTAGCCCCACACTTCTGAATCGGTAGAACAACATTTATGGCCAGAAAGCTCGCCATCATACCATTGGGACTGCATTGTAACGGAAAAAACTGCATTAATGAAATACACCGTCATCACTGTGTATCTCTCGAAGGGGATACATGTAGTCAAACCATAGTTAGAGAGGATTCCAACCTTGAAAATCAATGACTATAACCTCGGAGACCATAATATCTATGGCATGATAGCACCTCACAAATATCTTACCAAGACGAAGGGAAAGAAGACGAAAATCATGCCCTAACCATGGACTATGAACCATGTGCAGTCCACCCTTTTGAATGTAATGAAGATTCCACATTTTGGAAGGCACCAAGAGGTTAATGCCTATGTTAAGCTCCTGTTGTCGTGCTTCCATGGTGGCTATCTATGGTTGGACAGACTTATCACTGTTGATCTGGTGTTGATCCATAGGATCACCAGACTGAGCATGCAGGGACCATACCCACAAGACTTATACCCAGGAAAAGATATAGACCACGCCTTGGAATATATGATTAAAGATACATACAATGATGTTGAGAAGGGAACACAAGGCTATAAGGTAGCCTCCATCCAGAATGGCGCAGTGCGCCTAACATGCCAATTAATTGTAGGAAAGCTAGTAAGAAAGAACAAACCCACATAGGTCACATGGTTTGTCATTGACCTCGCTGGGAAATGCATGGAAGGCCTATAGATGAACTGGGTGAAGTACCTAGTTAACTAGATCGAATTGGATTTTCTTGAAGCTCAATACTAGGGCTATGAGTTCCACTTTAGCTAGCTCCTGATCCTCATCGCATTTACTGCTTGGGAGATGCCGGAAGGTGTGACCTTCCCTAAGATTGAGTCATTTGAGTCGCTCACTGTGAAGTTCACCACGCTCTGGTATTCAAGCAATATGGGAATACAGTAGTAGCTGAATGTAGTATTTAATACCTACTACCTGCAGCTTAGGAGGGCTATTGAGTCCTTCCCTTGTATGACGTCGAACATCCTAGACAGGTTCAGGCCCCTTATGAAGTTTCGTGTAGATAGGAATTTTATTTATATCACTACGCACGTTGATGAAAGAAAAGAAGAAATTCAGTCCTACTACAAGCTCACCACAGAGGACCTAGAAGAAATCATTAAAGATTGGCTTGCATAACTCCTTATCTTGTTGACCCTGCAGAGTTGTCTGACCTGGACCTCATTGGAAATCTGGTCGTTACTCGTGAAGAGTATGATGCCCCAAGCAGCAGCAGGAAGAAAAAGAAGCAAGATGTACAGGAAATACATAGCACATCAGAAGAGACTACATATGAGTCACCTAGTGAAGGAGGTGATGACGAAGTGAACAAATAAGAAAAATAAAAAGAAGAAGATAAGAAAGGTGAAGTCACACTGTCACAGAACCTCCCTGATGACACTGATCCATCTAAGAAAGGGAAGGTTTCCCCCAAGAAACCTTCATCACGGAAGAAGTCCAAATCCAATAAGACAAAGATGCAAAATGTACTCACGGTCGATGACTTTGACTTCATTATTTCATCTGTAGGAGATGCCTCGGAAGAGACTTTGCAAAGAACTAAAGCAAAACAAGAATCCATGTATGATAGAATTGAATCGAAACTAAGAGGTGTACAACAAGCCCTTTATTCGAGTGGCGCAGTGTCCACTGCACTCCTACCATCAGATGAAACAAAGTTGGGAGATGAACCTACCCAACTCCGCAGAATAGTTGATGCAACCAAAGCTTGCCTTCATCGTGTACAAGAAGAAAAGGAACAGGCCATAGTGGCCTTAAAACAAGAACAGAAGGAATTTATAGAGCAACGTAGGATTGCGCAACAGGAGAAGGATGCCCTTCAAGCGAAGTTTGAAGAAGAGAGAGCGCAGATATAACAGGAAAAAGAAAAGTTGCTCGCAGAGTAGGTTGGAGTAAAATAAGTAGTCAACAGAGCACTTCGCTCTATGACGAGCTTGGAGTAGAAGGAGGAATAACCAGTAGAGCATCAAGTAGCACAGCTAGTTGAAACCATCCAGTAGCTTCAGCAGAGAATCATAGATCTGGAGCTATGAATAGTGCCCAGTACTCCGCAGGATGTGCGAGATCAACGAGAAGAAACGGCTCGATGCACAGTTGAAAGAATCAGGGCCGTCACCATGGAATGTAAACAACTAAGTGATCTCAGTTCCCAGACTTATGAGTGACTCACTGAGGATCCTGAATTGAAGGCACTGGATTCATAGCTCCAGGAGGTGAAGCAGTAAGTAGAAATAGTACAGGCGTAGTTCAAGACCCTGTCATCCATTGAGAGGATGAAGAAATCCCATGAACAATGCACTACTCAACAGCAGATCCAAACCATTCAGAGTAGAGTCATGAAAGTGACTCAGAGGCTCCAACCAATACAAGATGAGGCTTTCCAACTATTCTCAGAGATCGAAGGAATTCTATGCTAAGTGCAAATGATTGTAAGAGGCTTTGTGTGTATTGTATTTTGAGACTTGCAGAGCTAAGTGCAAGTCATATGTAGTGCTTTGTGCATAGACTATGTAAGGCTCTGTGCTTGGATATAACTCAAGGAAGGAGGATCCGACGAGGTGCGCAGATCTCATGTCCTCTGCAGAGTTTGTTTTGAGGCTTTGTGCATGTAAGAAGATTGAAAGAAGCTAATAAAGAAGACAAAGAGTTGGTGGACATAGCCCTAGGGTGAGGGTGAACCACGTATATCCTATGTTGTGATTTTTATGTGCTTTATGGTTATTCTCTTATCTATATGATTGAAATCTTAGTGCTCTAATATATGTTTAAAAGGATTAGATATGGTAGATTAGTGTTGAATAATGTGAATGATGCTAGATCTGATCTATGTTGGTATGCTTAGTGCTTGAGTCTATTGAATCTATGTGAATACTATGCAGATCTTTTATTAGGGTTTATCTGTGCTATAAACTAAGACTGAATATTGATGAATTATAATTTCTAAGTACTCTGTTAAGGTGTCACAGTCACAGATCTGTGTCCCATCTAAGGTTGCAGACATCTGAGTCCTGCAACCACCCATGCCTCTACCTCGGGTGAGACTTCATCTGCTTCATAGTTTTTTCCGAAAGGGCTGGTAGTTAGGGTCTTGTTGGTGCACTGTTATAGCATTGAACCCTAGGTTTTCCCCTATGCCAACATGGACAAATTGGGGGAAATCAATTTACGAATTTCCTTTCACCATTTGTCTTGGACTAGATGGGGGCAATCATTTTATGAATTTCCTTTCACCATTTGTCTTGTATTGTTTATAATTTTGAAGTGGGGGAAATCAATGTGTATGTATCATACAAGGGATGGTATCTACTTAATATTTGACAATGAAGGTTTGTCAACAATTTTTTATTGTACTCTGAGCTAAATCTCTTCTAATCTTCAATACATCTTTTCCTATAGTGAAGATCTTATGGAGAATTTTTATTTTCCAGGGATTGTCCTTGAGAGAACTAATCAAATAAAATATGTTAGAAGATCTAAATTTATCAGGATTAGACTAGACATACTTTATTTTAGTTAAAATCAAAGGAACATAAAGATTTTCGCCTAATCTTGTTTTGAAGATATGTTTTTAAGTTTTCAGAGTCAAGGAAAAATTATTTCTTTCTATGAATACTTAAGGACAGGTAGTGAAAAACATAATAGAGTAAAGGTTTGAGGATAGGCAATATGAAACAGAAGAAGGACTCAGAGGGTCTGACGCAAAAGAGCCTTGTTTTCACACAAGTTCACTTCTTGATTATCAAGCTTCTCTTTTTTAAACCCCTTTTTATTCTTCTTTTCTTTTCTTTTTATTTCATTTTTGTTTTATTTTCATTTGATTCGGATAAGGCTTCGAAATTACTCTGGAGATTTATACTTTTCTGGCCTTTGATTGGGTGACTATATTTATATGAGTATAATCTCTTTTATATCTGATAAGATTTGTATAGAATTTTATCTTGAAAAATAAGTATAGAAGTTCATACCTTGGATTTCATTTGTATTTTCAATCAAACTAATTATTAATTCATCCTCTGTTTTAAGAGAAAACTGAGCATTGAATTCTGATACCTCCTCATTTCTCATATGATGATAAGTATTCTTCATGGGACCAAGATAGAAAAAGTCAAAGAATTATGCAGAATAAAAATGATATGCAGTACATATATTTTATATTTTTCTTTTATGATATTGAATAGCACTAGGTTTATTTACAACAGAAAAATTTAGATGATTTACGAAAGAAAATGAAATTGCAAATTAAAACAAGTAACCAAACTGATATATACAATGGTAATGTGAAACATGATTATTGCATAAATTTTTTTAGACAGTGCCCGTTGATAGGGGCGTCAAAAAATTTTCTATCGAGATTTTCCTATAGGAAGGAATTATTTCCCTTTGCAGCTGCAATCCTGAATGGTCTGAACCAGAGATGATCAAACTTTCCTTGTTTTCCTGCATCTTCTTGTCTAGCATCCCATTTTAAAACTAGATCACTAGGAAGAAACACCTTGTCTTTCATTTTTTTATCGAAAAGGGATTTCATATTATCTTGGTATTTTTGAAGTCTGTCATCTACTTCAACACTGTTTTGCTGGACTTCGATTATCTGGTTTATTCTCCTCGTAACATCTTTTGGCTCCTTCTTTTCATATTGCCACAACTTCATCATAGGAAGAGAGAGATTGATAGGAAGGACAATGTCGATACGATAGACCATTTGGAAAGGGGACATACCTATTGATTTCTTGGTGTCGACTTGGTTCGCCCATAAGGCGTACTTCAGGTGAACGTGCCAAGCATTGTTATTTTCCTTCAAATTTTTTTTTATTATATTCATCAGGCTCTTGTTGGACGATTCATCCAACTCATTTCCCTAGGGATAATAGGTTGTAGAATGTCCTAGCACAATGTTATATTTTTGACAAAAAATTACCATTTCCATAGATTGAAAGCTTGGGCATTGTCCCTGACTATTTTTTGAGGGAAACCAAATCTCGATAGGATTTTTTCTTCCAAAAAGTTTATAAATACCGAATTCGTGGCATTCTGAGTTGGAATGGCTTCGACCCATTTCGTGAAATAATCGGTAGCAATCAAAATCCATTTATGTTGGGTGCTTGAATGTGGGTAAATTTCTCCGATGAAGTCCATAGCCCATTGTTGAAACAAATATTTTGTTTTGACTGGGATCAAAGGAAGTGTAGGGATATTTTTCTTACCAGAGAAAAGTTGGCAAGGGTTGCAGGCTCTGGCCTCGGCATTCACATCGGTAAATAACTTTGGCCAATAATATCTGGCTCTTAAAATCATGTAGGTCATTTCCCTCCAGGCATGATCTCCTCCACACACTCCTTCGTGAAATTCATTTATTACCTTCTCTGTTTCAGTTTCTGTTAAACAACCTAACAAGAAACCTAGAGGATCCTTCCAGTACAATTTGCCTTCAATAATACAATATTTAACTGCATGTAGCTTCAATGTTCTTGTTTTGTGTGGATTCATGTCACTCGGGAACTAAAGGGTAAGGAGGTATGAAACAATATCGTGATACCAATTAGAGAAGGAAAATTTATCTTCGATCTGTATTGTAGGGGTTTGAACATCATCTCTTCTATATCTGGGATATATCCGTGTGATTCTAGGTGGTTTATCCTGAGTGCCCTGAAATTTGATTCTGCTAATAATTTCTCCAGGCCCTGACCTTTGACTATCTTGGTCGGTTTTACTTCTAGATCGAACTCCTAATTTTTAGCTAACCACCAAACTCTCCTACCATCACTATTTGGTTGTACAAAGATATCTTTAACATAGCTTGTTGGCACATAAGCGATTATTTTGGAATTTAGTACATAGGTCCTAAAAGCTTTGAGAGATTTTACCATTGTGTAAGCTTGTTTTTCCAATACATAATATCTTAATTTGGCGTCCCTGATATTTTACTGAAAAAGGCTATCAGCTTCTCGAAACCTTCTTTGTTCTTTTGAAGGAGTACTGTTGCGATAGTATGTTCCGATGCGAAAGAAAAGATTAGGAATTCCTTAGTATAGTCTGAACTAGCTAACACTGGCACTTCGCTTATATCTTTATTAACTCACTCAAATGATTCTTTATCTTCGGTAATCCATTTCATTTCACTATCTTTCTTTAACATATTTGTGATTAGTTTGACAATTTCAGGAAAGTTAGGGATAAATCTTCTCAAAAAAATAATTCTCCCTAAAAAAGACTGGATTTCTTTCTTATTTCTAGGAATGTTTATTGTGTCAATAGCCTCGACTCGCTTGGGGTCAACCTTTATTCCATCCTTCGAAACAATATGACCCAGAAGCTTGCCTTCTTACATAGAAAAATGAGACTTCTTAGGGTTTAGAGACAAACCAAATTTTCTTCATTTCTCGAAGGTTTGTTTGAGATGAACCAAATGTTTTGCATAAGAATTGGAGAAGACTGTTAGATAATCTAAGTAAATAACAACAATTTTACCTCTCTCATCGATGAAAGATATATCCATCGCTCTTTGGAAAGTAGCCCCTGTGTTCATCAAACCAAATGGCATTTTATCATACATGAAGGTTCCCCACGGAGTGGTAAATGCAATCTTTTCCTTATCATCTTCGTGGAAAACAATTTGTTGTATCCGAAGAAACCATTGATCTAGACATTTTTTTAGCTCCAATTACTTTCTCCAGGACATGATTCATTTTTGGAAGTGGGTAGTTGTCTTTGAGGGATGATCGGTTTAAATTCCTAAAATCCATGCAAAGCCTTATTTCTCCACTTTTCTTCCTAATGGATACCAAATTTGCTACCCACTTAGAATACCTGAGTGGAACAATAATCTTTGCGTCGAGAATCTTCTTGAATTCCATTTTTATTACTAGCAAGAGGATATGATTTATCTGTCTCATCTTCTGCCTAAAAGTTTGATACCATGCTTCAAAGGAATCTTATGTTCAATTACAGAGATATCGTAAGTCTTTAAATCATCATAGGACCATGAAAAGACATCTTTATATTGTTTGAGAAATTTGTCATATTTACTCTTCACCTGGGTTGGAAGGTATTTAGATATCTTGACTATCTTAGGATCTTCTTTAGTTCCTATATTACAGTCTTCAACCTCCTAGGGATGAGGTCGTAAGGTGGATTTTAAGGGTATATCGTCTTGGTCAAACAATATCTCTAAGGGTATCATACCTATGTGGATTTGATTGTTCTTAAGTACAAGCATTCGGTGATTTGCGATCTTATCTTGGAAATTTTCAAGATCTTCACCTTCCTGCATGATCAAGATAGGATTGCTTTGATTTTCTTAATCTATATGAGTCTCAGATAACTCCTCAACCATTTCTAGGAACTGTTTAATCTGCTTGTCATATTCAAATAATTTCCAGTGATGCACATTATTTGGGATCGAAGGTATGTGTCTCATTTCGATATGATACTTCATCTTTAGGACAGTAGGCAGTACAAACATCCCAGCTACTTTGGCTAAAGAGTCTACATGCTGATTTTCGATTTTGGGAATGTAGTGAATGTTAAATGACGATAATAAATTCTTTATCAAATCCCAGGCGCAATTTATGTATGACCTTAGCCTTGGATATTTAGCTTGATATTTCTACTTTATTTGTTTCACAATAAGCTCTGCATCACCATAAGCTATTAGATGTTCAATTTTTAGCTTCCGGGTAGCCTCTAATCCTGAGACTAGAGCTTCATACTCACATGTAGTATTTGTATAATCAATTTCCCACTATAATCTGTATGAAAAGGGGATGAAGTAATCATCTCTAGGTGCAAAAAATAACACTCTGGCCCCTGCCCCTTCATAGGAAGAAGCGCCATCATTTTTTTTCCCATAATCCTTCTCTATTATTTACACTTTTCTTTGTTTTTTCTATTTTTTTTATTTTCTTCTTCTGTACATTCTTCAAAATCATCATCTATTGATTAAATACAATTTCCATGATCCTGATCGGCAACATATACTGGGTAATTGCTTGGGTTTTGAGGGTCACTTACAGTATATGCCAGTATAGTCTCTATGTACAGTTGAGTAAATTTTCCATCAAAAATTGGGATCGTAGCGTAAGTCATGTCCAGTTGGAGTGATCCTCCTAATTTCGTGCCCCGGGACCTGGATAGAAGCATGTTGTACTTGGAAGGGACACCAAAAATGACTACATCCATAAGGATAATTTTTACAGGAATCTATGCAAGATTCACTACCAAATCCTTGATCGTGCCCAGACACTTAACCTTTCTGGAATCAAATGAGCATAAGTCTTGATAAGGTCTAGTGATTTCGAGGCCCAATTTTTCCATGATAACTTTAGGCATTAAATTACGAGAGACCACGGAATCTAAGATGCAATTGTGAAGTAAGTGGCCATGCACAGTTAATGTAATATAAAATGGAGCAACATAACCCTTACTATTTTCAATGTGCAGACCAAACATAATCGTAGGTATTTCATCTTGTAGGTTGATCACATCTGCGTGACATTCAACGTCAAATTTTTTTATCATTTTAGCAATCTGTTTTTATAAATTGGATTCTTGGCAAGCTCAACCAGGGGCACGAGAATCTTAATTTTATTTAGCTCATATTCTAAACTAAAACCTCCAGTTTTTTTTTCGATCTCTCTAGTTGGAGCTTGTGCTTCATTATTCTATGTTTTCTTAGTTTGTGTTGCTCTTGTTTCAATATTTTGGTTCAGGCAGCTTTTGTTTCGACTAGCGGTTTAGTAACAACTGCCTCATTCGCTTTATTTCTTGATAGAATATTTTTTGGTGGAACACTTGTAGTATTAGTTTCTCCGAGCCTTAAATTATACTTCTTTTGAAGTTTGGCCATTATGGAGTTGGCAATTCCTTGATATGCAGACTCTCCCAGATTATTTATACTTTCCTCATTACTAAACAGGGGTTCTAGGTCTAAAGATATTTCGTAATCATGTCTAGTTAAATGAGGTTCTTGGTCGTCATCACTAAGGTTGTTTATATCCTTTTCTAACCCCTCATAATTTTTCATACAATCCTTTTTCATAAAAAAATTCGTTTTAAACAGAGCTTGGATTTTTTTATCTTTGTTTTTTACTTGTCTTTGTGGTATCTGGGGGTTATTATTTCTCCTCAATTGATTTCTAGTGAATGGATCAGGTTTGGCTTGATCTAGTTCCAATCTAGATATTTTATTTGATAAGTATTTGATTATGTTATCCATCTCATCCATTTTTTCTTCTGCAGATTTCCCATATCCGAAGGGTCCTGCTTGTTCCTTGAAACATTTAGGTTCTTTGGTTCCTATATTAACCTTGGCTTTTAATTTACTAGATGCCATCATATTTGATTCCATTTCTATCTCATCATCTTGCATTCCTGCCAGAGTGGCAGATATCCTTTCTCTTAAGAGTAGGGAAAATTCAAGTTCAAAAGCCCTTGCGAAAGTTACCTTTGTCGCAGGTTAAGAGGGTTTAAATTTGGTTGGGATCTTGTGGTATAATTTGTTGAACCCCTGAGTAAATTTCAGAACCGACTTAGAATTCCTTTTTCTTAGAGCCCCAAATTCAGTCAAATAATACATATGGTCTTTCTTTTCTCCCCACTGTCTTAAAAAAGAATTTTTTAAATCAACATATGACCGTAGGGATCCTACCGGGAGTCCTCGAAACTAGATTCTTACTTGTCCTTCGAAGGTTTGCACTAAAATCCTTGAGTAAACATCTTCATGCTCGATGCCAATGATATCAACGAACTGATTGAAAAATGTTATGTTCTCCGTGGCGGTTAAATCTCCTCTCCCGTCAATTTTGGTAAGTTATTCATATAATTTTCAGGTAAATCATGCAGGACGATAGGGAGGACCAAAGGAGCATATATGGTTGTTACCTTAGAAAACATTCTAGGGGCTGGGGGTTTTCCTTGACCTTGTCCACCTTCTCCTCTACCTCCAGCACCACCTCCTCAAGAAACAACCATTGGAAGTGTAGGGGACAGACTTTGGGAAAAAAGAGGGTTTTAAAAAAATTTGAGGGACCGAAGTGATGACCTTTCAACTTCTTCGGGATGTGGCGAAGGAAACTCCAAAAAAAGGTCGTTAGGATATGAAAATTCTAGAAGAGGAGGGAAAGGGAAATGTGGATTGGTTTCCTCAGACTTACAAGATGTGTAAATATGTGAGCCAATAGGAGATGAATCAAGGTATAAAATATGTTCTTGAGGATTTTGGAGGACTGAAACTTTTACTTCGAGAAAGGATGAGGTAGATAGAATATTAACAACAATGAGTATAGAGAGGGATCCTTCATTTTGACCTTTAGGAGTATCAGTCGAGTCAGTATCAGTTTTTATTTTGGGTACAATTTTTTACGGGCTCTCAAACCTAACCTCAAGTTTACTAGTTGATATCTCCGCAGAGGATGCTTGTTTAAAATTCTCTTCAGGGGTTATTTCTTCAACTGGAAACTTAGTATTGACTTGTGAAACTTTGGTCTGGTATATTTTACCTTCCGATGCGGTATTTTATTTGAGGTATCCCTTTGGTTTCAACAACCTTTCGAGATCTGATATAGGTGTGGTCTGCTTATCGTCTGGGTTCTCCTTGGTACTCTTTCGACTGAATTCCAGTTTATCTCTGGTGGAGTCGCCAAGTGAAATATAAAAATATCCTTACTTGTTATTTAATCTTTTTTCACTATCAAAGATAGAATCTTACCTTGTCATTTTCCCGGGGAAAAATAACTTCGTTTCTTCGTCCCCAGCAATGACGCCAAAAACATGTTGTTCCTGAGATTAAACTTAAGGCTCAAAGAATAATGTCAGGCATCGGGAAAGTTTAAGAGAGTGTTTTTTTTAAAAGTGTTTTTTCTACCTTAGTTATATGAGAAAAATTCCTTAAATGAAATTAACAGTATGACAACACAGAGGCCGTATTTTGTGTCTAATTCAAAATTGTAATATCGAATAATGTGGGAGAAAACTAAAAAACTATAAAAAAAAGCAAGGCATCAATTGATGAAGAGTCTCATCTTGTTACTGTGGAAGAAAATAGATAGTGTAACCTTGAATAAAGTATAAGATACATTAATCCACACAAATCACAGGTCTTGATTTACTCACAGTAAATGCAGAGGAAAAACTGCTTACTTAACAAATTATTGATGAAATACGATTACAATAGTTGTTGTACTAAATTGAAATCAAACATTTATCAAGGAATGCATAAAGAAATGTTGAGATATGGAAACACAAAAGAAGAACATAACCCAAACTAAACAAAATTTGGAATCTTTGTCTGCACTTGTATTAATACTCAATAAGAAGAGTTTTCTCTATTACAATCAGCAAGAAGCAACCCTTAACAGATCTTCAGTATATGTATTTATAAAAAAAATTCACAGCTCAAAATGGCTGGACTTCTCATCATTTAAAATAGTAAACATCTGAAATAAGAAAATAGAGCCTAGAGAATGATGAGCTTCGCTGGCAATCTCTTCATCTATTGGAAAAAACACTTATGTCTTCTGATCTTCTTGATATTTTAGCACAACATCCTGGTCATCATAGCTTTGTTTCCATTTTTCCCTTCAGCTATATCCAATAATGTAATAGCACTTTCTTACTTTTTTTCCAGATGTGTCGGCCTTCCCATATTCAATGCATTTGATGCATCTACTCACTAATTTCACCACCAACATTGAAGGCTCATTTGCTTCATTCACCTTGAAAGTGTATAAATTTCTTTATACTTGAGGCAGATTTTCTTGTATGCTTTTCTCTCCTTGAGATATGACCTGTAATTGCAATCTTGGGTTTACTATCCATTTATTTATTTGAAGGAGATCAATCTAGTTCATTTTTTGAAAGGTTGTTAGAGCCTCTTCTTTTCTTGTTCTGGAATTATACTGGTTTTTTCTATATCAATTTGACCCAGGGCTTCAGAGATAGAATTTCCTTCAAAATCAATTATTCCTTTGTCCAGCAAGGACAATGCTTCTAGACAAGCTTCATTTACCTCTCTGACAAGTCTTTTGCTTTCTGCTAGATTGGTTTCCTAAGCTTTTAAAGATATATCACCTCTTATTTGTTCTGAAAGAGAAAGCCGAGGCACATCTAAGACATCATCCTTTGGTACTAATAAGACAACCTCTTGAAGCTTAACTCGACTTGAATGAGCTTCTCTTTCTTTGATGTAGATGTCTTTCAGAGAAAGATCTACTGCCTGGTAGCAATTCTGGATGGCCTCTACCTTCATAAAAAGATCTTGCCGGGCATTTTTCATTTTTTCATTTATTTCCATTTCTTGAGTCTGGAGAGCCGAAATATCCATTGAGGTACTTTCGTTCAACTCCAACTTATCTTGCAATTGTTTTATTAATTCAGCATGTTGGGTGATCAGTCCTTGATTGAACTGTGAATTCCTTTGGATCTCATCAAAGTTGGCCTGGATTTGTTGAATTTGTTTCTTATCATGTGCTTTGATCTGCTCGAAGTCTCGACTCATCCTATTCTGGATAGTCTGCTCAGTTGTGTGTATTTTATTTTAAATTTTCTCTACCAACATGGACTTCTGTTGCAGTTGTTCGGCCAAATTTTCCATAGACCATTGATTAGCAGTGGCAAAAGCACCCAACAAACCTGCAACTTCCTTTGCAAATTTTGTATCATCTCGGTTATGTCCATCATACACCATTATTTTCCTTTTGACTATCACTCCATATTTTTGTTGTGTTTCTCATTTGATGATGGCTCTCCATTTCTTGCTGAAGAAGAAGTCTGAAGGAGGCATCTCTTCAAGAGAAATTGGGGTGTGATCACCTATAAAAATGACTTTGGAACTAGAATTTACAAAACTTGATTGCAACGGTGTCAATGAAGTAATAGGGGAACCTATTTCTAGAGACGGTTGTTGCTTATAAGTATTGGCAATAGATGTGGTTGTTGTAGAAGGAGATGTAGCCTGCGCTTGCTTTAGGAAAACTTCAAGATGAGACTTTTCTTGAGTTCCTAATGGATTTGATAATGAAGCCTTCACTTTCTGCATTAAAACTTCGGTGCTCTTTGGGTTTTCCTCAGTAACCTTCTTTCCAGAGCACCCCGTTTCAAAACCCGGAGGTACAGTTTCTTGTGTAGGCAAAGTGGCTACCGATTCTCCTTGTAATATTTTCTTCAACTTGTTTCGTCTATGCCTTTTAAAACTGAAGAAAATAGACTGTCTAACCGAGGACAAAGTTTGGACTATGTTCATTACTTCCTCATAAGACTTGAATTGAATCCCCTGAATATTTCATCATGTCGAGAGTTTTCATGTATATATCTCTTCAGGTTGTATTGGGCCAGGTGATTTTCCACAATTTTGTGTGGATCATGCCTTTTAAATTCGATGTCAACCAACTTGACATCCTCCAAAGTTGTTGCCTCCACTTTGGAGTGACCAAAGTCTAATAATGAAAACATAACAACCTGGAGAGGGAAGGTAGGCCATACTTTTTTCTGGGATTCTTTCAGCTCCTTGCTGATGCCCCCTATCACTATTTGATAAGCCACTTCTCGGCATACTAGCCGCTCTGGTAAAAACCTTGGGAGAGCATGGGGAGGGACTGAGAATCTGAAAACCCTGATGTAAGATAATTTTTTGTCTATGAACCAATCGGCTATTTTTCCCAGATTTCCCATGATTCTGTTTAAAATTAGAGGGGGTGGGCAACCGTATAAAGCTATATGAACATGCACCACTACATGATGGCAGATTTCATAGGAGAAATATTTGGCCTTATCTTCCCACAACTTGGAGTGATAGAAGTGGATAGGTTCAATGTTGGTCTGGATCCAGCTCCAGTTCATCCGTGGAAAAGGGGTTATAAAGAGAATAACGTCCATGATATATGCGGACATATAGAAAGGGGAGGATTGCCCCTTTAACTTCATCGATTGGTACTCCGTGATTTCTTTAGCCAAGTTGTCTGATAAAATTTTGGCCCAGTTAAAAGAGTATCCCTCGGCCACCTCGTGCATAATTGACACCCATGCTATCAGGAAATGAGTGTGACTCTTCTTCCCGAATAGCCTACAGAGCATCATAGCTACATAAATCATATGGGTACCCAATGACGTTGTGGCATACATGCCATGAGCGTCGGCTCTGAATTTCTCTGGGTGACCCCACCAGGACTTGATTATAACAGGATAGCTTTTGTCATATTGTATACACTCCACAGGGCATTGAAGTTCACATATTGATTTGGGATCCATGGATTAGAGTGATTGGTAGTCTAGTGGTTGATGGAGTCGAGGTCATAGTAAAGTAGCTGCCTAAGGAGTTGACTGAGGATATACTGCACATGATCATTCTACTCATCAAACGAATTCTAGGGGCATGCATGGCGAGCAATTTGAGGGACCATGCTTTGATGGGAGAGTACTTCATGTCTCCCAGGTTGATATAGGACCCTGGGAACATACACAACTTGATTAAGCTATTATTTGAGGGAAAGAAATATTCGGACAGAGAGAACTGTAATGTCCCCATTTTTGGATTCCCTTATGTTATAGTTTGAGATGCCTACCAAAGTAGCCAATTGGGGGTGATAGTGAGCTCAGGTGGTTTTGAGGAATTTTTATGGGGCTTGAATTACATTATTCATCATATTTATGTTGGCATGTTTTATAGGAATAGTTTTCTTGTCATTGATGGAAAGAACAATAGAGACGATGGAAAATAGGAAAGCAACGATGAGAATTCAAAGATTCGGACTTCGGAAGATATGAAAGGAGTGCACAGATCCATAATTCGACTAAGTGTCGAAGTGAATCTTTAAGGATTCAAAGGAGCAGAAGGTGAGAAATCTCAGGAGGAAGAGCGATAGTGTTTGTTGGATCACCGATACAGAGGACCAACAATTGTCCGATAAAATCAAGGTGCCCGAGAGTCCGGAGAGTCGGAGAGCCAAAGTAAATTTCTGTTGTTAGATCATTCTAAAGTGGAAGGACAAGATAAGTTTGAAGAAGGGCACGCTAATCTCAGTGGTCGATAATCAGGCACTCAAATCTATGGTCAACATGGCATATTGGACCCCCTCAACCTTTTCTCTTTTAACCATGGGGGGGGGTCTGAGTTGGTGGTATTTCCCATGTGGGACCCTCATACATGTCACCTTCCTATAAAATCAGACGCCCCTCACTCATTACCACTTACTGCCTAAACCCCCCTCCGAGTAAACCACCAAACTACTCATACATACCACCTCCATGCTCCAATGTCACACTCTGCTACACTGCCTACACGTCACACCCACGTCAGCAAAGACACATGGAACAGTTAGATAATGACAAGTGTCAAGTTGAAATTGACATTACAGGTACGTGCAAATCACGAATCTGAGTGACATGTGGCAGACACTCAGCTCGTGCCACATCATTAAGTGACGTAAGAAAGTTACATCACTCTGGGAATTTTACTTCTGGAGTTTCACCACCAGCAGATGCCTAAAGTCCCGAAGTCCCGAACGCCAAAGTTCTTAAGTGGACATAAGTCATCTGATTTGAAGATCACTTCAGGTGCATTCTCAACCGTTGATCAAAATACAGTGGAAGCATAGAGTAAGTAGAATAGCCGAAGTGACGAAGTAAATGGTGGCCATCCATCACAATGCTTGATTAAGTATTAGCCAATAGATTAAGCAGTAAACGGATAAGCGTAAACCATCTGATCTGTTCGGAAAGGTGTTTGTAGATCATCAACTCCAGAATATTGACGTACAGAGAAATGAGAGTTTGAGAATTGAAAGTCCCGAAGGCCGGAATCTCGGAGGATATCTTGATCGTAGATTCAGGGAGACCGGTGTCAATAGATCTTCCACTCTAGAAGATTGTCATATGGGAAAAGCAAGATTTGAGAGTTGAAACTCCCAAAGATCGGAAGGCTAGAATCAATCGTAGTCATTGATTTAGAAGGAAGTTATGTGTCGAAGGATCATGGAGATCAGGGATCACGCGTGGAAGGAGGAAATGAAGGAAGATAGCAGTCGTTGATCGAGCGGCATTGCCAAGGGATTGGAGATCAATGGTCATGCTCAATTGTGGGGCCAGAACATGCTCGGGTATTAATTTTTCTTGAGTGGGCCACAATCAAAACCACGGTATTACTAAAGGCATATGTGGAGCTATGTAGTGAATTGCACAGCAAAAAGTGGGTTGCCATCAAACCAACTTTGGTCACGCCTGCAATCGCGTGGTCACGTGAGATCATCACCCAAGTTCATATCAAAACAAGTAGCTAGCATTCGCTAGACCGAGATCACGAAGCACTTTTTGAATAGGTGTGTGGTCACCGCCAATGGTCATGTAAAGGAAAGCGCTTAGGACTGATTTACCTACAACGAATAAAATGACTGATTGTAACTACTAGTGAAGAAAATGAATCTCAGGATAATGGGCATTGATGATGAATAGAGAGTGAGTAACATCCAGTAAAGTGGCAGAGTTGCGATGAGGACCTGGGAGAGAACTAGGTGAAAATATGACATGCAGAACATAGAAGAGGATATATAGAATTGAGATGCAGCAATGAGCAGTGGTGACGACGAGTTTCCAAGATGATCTAGCAGAGGACTTGGCGTGATAAAGACATGCAGAGAATGTGATTTTTGGGAACTTATGCATGAGCATAGAAGGTGGTAGTAAGCAACAGAAAAGGATTAGAGAAGAGGTGCAATGTAAAGTAATGCAGTGTATGCACATAGCATAAAATGCAGAAGAAAAATTGAACAAAAAACAAAGCACGCAGGAGGAAAAAGAGAAGTGCATAGAAGAAAAAAGAGGCAAAAGTGGAACACAACATTGAAGTTGAAGAAGGTTGAAGAGACATGGAGTTGTAATAGACCATATATGAGACAAATAAAGTAAGTAAAGTTTTGTAAGTTTCAATTAGGGGGGTAGGTTGGTGGTAGGGAGGATTGCAGTCCTCTAAATTCTAGTTGGTGCTAGAAGATATTCTGGGATTTGGTGCTTCCATATAGTGAGTGCTAGAGGAACCTGGGAGTTAGTGCTTCCATCTAGTTGGTGCTAGATAAATCTGAGAGTTGGTGCTCTATGCAAGTTTTAGCTTGCTATCAGAGCTTGTAGCCTCATATTTGAGTTGGAGCTCAAAGATAGTTATGTACATGAAAGTTGGATCTTAATTGACATCCTAAGAAGAAGATGTTTTCACCCTTTATGGGTTTCCTCATGAAAATCAGTGTCTCTGTGTATTCTATGTGATTGATAAAATATTGTATATCTATCCATGTTAAGTTATCAACAACACATTAAATAATAAGTAGAATGAATAAAAAATAACATGAAAAGTTTCAAGATTATTTATATAACTGATTCACCCCCCCCCCCTCTTAGTTATATTTCCAACAATTGGTATCAGAGTCGGTGCCTTTGATCAAAGGTAGATTCATAATATTGAACATGACTAGTCATAATGGAAGTTCAACTAATAGACCCCCTCTATTTTATGGAACAAACTTTGTCTTCTGGAAAATAAGGATCAGAACACATTTAATGTCTCTAGGTGTTGATGTTTGAGATTTCGTTGAAATGGGATATGTGAAGCCTGTAGTCTGGCCTCAAAATATTATAAGCTGGAGTTTAGCTTTAATGAAAAATCAATGAATGCCATCCTCAGTGGACTTGCTGAAGTCGAGTTTGTCAAAGTCATGCATTGTGATTTAACAAAAGTTATGTGGGACAAGTTGATAAGTAGTTATGAAGGTAATGAAAAGGTGAAAGACGCAAAACTTCAGACTCACGGAATGAAATTTGAGCAGTTAAAGATGGATGAATATGAAACTATCAGTAAGTACTTCTTACATATAGAAGAACTTGTCAACACTATGAAAGGCCTAGGTGAAACAATAGATGAATATTTTCTAGTCCATAAAATATTAATATCTCTTCTTGATAGATTTAACTCAAAGGTCTCTGCTATAGAGGAAATAGCTGATCTCAAAACGTTGACACTAGATCAACTTCTTGGAACCCGAACTGCTTATGAAATGAGAATCACCAAAGGTAAATCCACTACAAGAGAGGCATCTTTTAAAGTAGAGAAAAACACAGATTCCGATATAGATGATATTGAAGCAAATTTCATGAGAAGGCTGAAGAAAGGATCAGGAAAATACAAAGGTAAACTTCCCTTCAAATGTTTCAACTGTGGTAAGATAGGTCATTTTGCATCTTAGTGTCCTCGCAAATTAAAGGATCAGACATATGATGATGAAGAGAAGCACAAACATAAGAAGTTCTATAAAGATAATAATTTTAAGAAGAAAAGCCTTTGTGTAAACAATGATGATGATCCCTCAGATGATGAAAGCAGTGACTCTTCTATTGAAGATAAAATAAATGATATCATGCTAATAGATTTAGAAGATATAAACACTGAAGATACAGGAAGTGAGTTTGTTTATTGTGAAGCAGTAGTAGATCTTGAAGGAGAACTTGTCAGTGTCATGGAATAGATTGATAGACTCAAAGAAAAGAAAAGAAAACAAAAATAGTTACTGCTCAGGTATGAGAAAACATGCAATGAACCAACTGAAGAAATTTCTTTATTGAAGGTTAAGTTAGAAGAAGCTAAGAATATTGAAGACATCCTCAAACAACAATTGAAGGACGCCGAAACAAAAGGTGAAAACTTGGAAGCTGAAGTAGTGACTGTTGGAAGTTGAAGAGTGACTGTCAGAAAAGATCTAGAGAAATTCCAGGCCTTATATCATCAAAATCTGACAAGTATTAAAGCCTCAGAAGGATTAGCCTCCATTCTGAATCAAAAAAGGAATTCTAAGTTGAAAATTGGTTTGGGTTATGAAGAGGTATCAAGTAGTGGTCAGCCAAGCAACAAAGAATCCATCAAGTTTGTCAAATCTACAACCATTGACAACAACAAACCTGTAGAAACAAAGGAAGAGAATCAGCCACCAAGGAGGAGTGAAGGAAAAGATACTAGAACTGAATCTGTAGAAAAAAGATATAATACACCCTCTTCTCAAGGAAATCATCAGCATGGAAGAAATCGACCTGCTCAAAGAAGACAACCATTTTCCAGTTACAAAGATTTTTTCTATGGATATTGTTTTTACTGCTCTAACTTTGGCCACAAAGCTGTAAATTGTTCTTTAAGATTTAGACATGAGGAATCAAGACAGCCAAGGAATAAATATCTTCCAGAACAAATAATGAGACAACCAAGTAAAAAACAACCACAAACTACAAATCATGTGATGGATGGGAAAAGGACATAGATTAAACATAATAATCATTATGATCCTTTATTCAATGAACTCGAATGTTACATCTTCCATAATTATGGACATAAAACTGTAGACTGTCTCTTAAAGAACTATAAGCCAGATTAAAATCACGGAGTTGAAAACATCAAGGTTTGGAAGAAGAATGAAGATAAAAGGTGTGGATTAGTGTTGTTAGCTCAAAGACAAAAAGACCCCTGGTATATTGACAGCGGATGCTCCAGTCATATGACAAGTGACAAAAGTAAGTTCCTATTACTCAAAGAAAATAAATCAAGGAGTGTGACCTTGTAAATGATGCTCCAGGAAAGATCAGAGGTAAAGGTCTAGTAATATTAAGTAATGGAAGAAGCAAAGATCAAGATGTATTATTTGTTGATGGTTTAAAGAATAATATTCTTAGTGTTAGTCAGATAAGTGACAGAGGATGTGAAGCCACTTTCACTGCCAAGAATTGTAAAATAAAGACAGTAAACACAGGAGAGTTGATTGCAAAAGGGGTTAGAACTGAAAACAATGTATATGTTATGAAGGAATATAAGGAGAAATACCATTTAAGCAAATTTGATGAAATTTGTTTATGGCACAGAAGGCATGGACACCTGAATTTTGATCATATTGTCAAACTGAATAATGAAGGTGTTGTGAAAGACCTTCCAAGAATATCTAAGCCTAATAACTTTGTATGTCAATCCTGTCAAATGGGGAAGCTGACTCGTTCTCAATTCAAATCGAAGAGTTTCACATCTTCAAAGAAACCACTTCAAATTGTTCATTTGGATCTATGTGGACCATCGCAAAAGGAAGGAACTAGAGGAGAACGTTACTTATGCTAGTCATTGATAACTTCTCCAGACTTATGTGGGTTGCCTTTCTGAGAGAAAAATTTGATGTGTTTAAGAAGTTCAAACAATTTAAGGCGTTATCTGAGAATTGGACAGGAAGGAAATCAAAGGCAATTCTCTCAGACATGGGAGGAGAATTTTTGTCAAGAGACTTCAAATAATTATGTGACAGACATGGAATTAAAAGAGACTATACTATTCCATGTACTCCTCAACAAAATGGAGTTTTAGAACACCAAAATAGATCAGTTCAACCTATGGCAAGGGCTATGATGAGTGAAAGGGAAATTTCACAAACCTTCTGGGTGGAGGTTGTTCACACGGTTGTTCATATTCTAAACAAAGTGCATCTAAGGCCGAACAGTGATAAAACTCCGTATGAGTTTTGGTTTGGTTGACCTGCATCAATCAAGCACTTCAAAGTATTTGGAATTAAACGCTACATCAAGAATAATGGTGATCATAGGGGAAAATTTGATAGTAGATATAATGAAGGTATCTTCTTAGGATATGCAATGAACAGTAAAAGATACAGATGCTTTAACAAAAGAATTCATAAATTAGTAGATTATATTGATGTTCAAATTGATGAAGAATCTCCTGTAAAAGATCAACAGAGAATAAGCACTAATCCAGATGAAAAGTATGATGAGAATAATGAAAATTAAGAACAACAAATCTCAGAGTCACAAGAAGATGATGAATCAGGTGGAGAAGAGACACCCAGACAAGAAGAGTCAGGACAACAATCGGCATCAAATCCTTCCTCCAGAATTACTCAAAAGAATCATTCTAAAAGTCAGATAATTGGTGAGAAAGACAAAGGTGTACAAACCAGGAGAAGGATAATCAAAGACACCAAGCAATCACATATAGCCTTCATATCCATGGTGGAACCCAAGAGCTTTAATGAAGCTAGTAAAGATGTAAATTGGTTAAAATCAATGAATGAGGAACTGGACCAGATTGAAAAGAATGTCACTTGGGAACTCATTCCTAGGCCAACAAATAAAAATGTAATAGGATCCAAATGGGTCTACAAAAATAAGATGAATGAGAAAGGAAATATTGTAAGAAATAAGGATAGATTGGTCTGCAAAGGATATGCTCAAATAGAAGGACTGGAATTTGATGAAACATTTGTGCCCATAGCAAGATTAGAAGCTATTAGAATGTTTCTTTCCTATGATTTTCATAAACAGTTTAAAGTCTATCAAATGGATGTCAAGTCATCTTTTCTAAATGGATATCTAAAAGAAGAAGTCTATATGGAACAACCAGAGGGTTTCCAATTGTCAGATAACCCTGACTTTTTCTGCAAGTTGAAGAAAGCCTTATATGGGTTGAAATAAGCTCCTCATGCCTGGTATTACAGAATAGATAAGTATCTTCAAGACAAAGGGTTCAAGAGAGGAACAGTTGACAACAATATATATATCAAAATAGAGGGTAATGATTTGCTCATTGTGTTGGTCTATGTATATGACATCATCTTCAGAAGCAATAATGCTTCATTGGTACCATGGTTTTCTTCTGCCATGCTATCTAAATTTGAAATGTCTATGATAGGGGAACTACCATTTTTTCTTGGTCTACAAATTACTCAAAGGTCTGAAGGAATATTTCTTTCTCAGGAGAAATATCTAAGAGAAATTTTGAAAAGGTTTCAAATGGAAGACTCTACACCTATGAGCACACCTATGGTCACTGGATGCAAGTTAATCAAGGATGATGACTCACCTGATGTTGATCAGAGTTCATATAGGTCTATGATAGGCAACCTATTGTACATCACAACATCCCATACAAACATAATGCATGTTGTTGGAATGGTAGGAAGGTATCAGGATGCACCTAAACAGAGTCATTTGTTAGTTGTCAAAAGAATATTCAGATACTTGAAAGGAATAATGAACTATGGCCTATTGTATCCTAGGAATCATAATTTTCAACTATTAGTCTATTCAGATGTTGATTGGGCTAACTGCGTGGATGGGAAAAGCATGAGTGGAGGTGCATTCTTCTTAGGAGATTCCCTTGTAGCATGGTTGAGAAAGAAGCAAGGTTCCATTTCCCTATCAATTACATAAGTTGAATACATTACAGCTGCCACTTTCTATACCCAAGTATTGTGGATGATTTAGACACTTGCATATTTGGAGGTAAAATATATTGCATCGATCCCGATTCATTGTCATAATACTAGTGCAATTAGTGTGTCAAAGAATCTTGTATTTCACTCCAAGACCAAGCATATACCCATCAAGTATCACTTCTTGAGGGAACATGTGACCAACATTATTGTTTCTTTGCATTATATTCCATCCAAAGATCATATTGTTGATATCTTCACTAAACTGCTTGCAAAATCTCAGTTTAATTATCTACGCCAGAAGTTGGGTGTGACCCTGTTATCAAGCTAAATAGTCTATCTGATCATGGGGAGAGTGCTCCTAGTATATCTGATCAAGGGGAGCACAAAACCACTCTCAATTTTCTTTGGCATTGATGTCAAACGGGAAGAAAAGGTGTGGTCTGGATGTTGCAGTTGGAGGTCTAAGAAGACCAGTGCAGCCTTTCAGGGTTGCCATCAATGCCAAAGGGGGAGATTGTTGGCATGTTTTACAGGAAGAGTGTGCTTGTCATTGATGGCAAGAACAACAACGATGATGGAAAATAGAAAAGTAGTGATGAAAGTTCAAAGATTCGTACTTCAAAAGATATGCAAGGAGTCCACAGAGCCACAATTCGGCTAAGTGTTGAACTGAATCTTTAAGGATTCAAAGGATAAGAAGGTGAGAAAGCTCAGGAGGAAGAGTGACAGTGGTCATTGCATCATCAATACAGAGGACCAACAACCATCTGATCAAATCAAGGTGCGCGAGCCTTAACGCTTTGCGCACGCAGGAGAGAGAACTTACCAAAGTTATGAAGTCTTGAAGTAATTTGAGACTGTTCATCGCCAAGAGGAGAATATGGTTCATTGATAGTTGGGAGATACATGTCAGTATACCGTGAGTTCAGGAGGGATAAAAGTTTGAGAATTGAAATCCCCAAAGTCTGGAGAGTCGGAGAGCCGTAGTAAATTTCAGTTGTCAGATCATTCTAAAGTGGAAGGACAGGATAAGTTTGAAGAAGGGCGCACTAATCATAGTGGTCTATAATCAGGCGCTCAGATCTACGGTCAACAGGGCATATTAGACCCCTCCTGACCTTTCTTCCTATAACCATGGGGGGGGGTTCGAGTTGGTGGTATTTCCCATGTGGGACCCTCATACGTGTCACCTTCCTGTCAACTCATACCCCCCTCACTCATTACCACGTACTACATAACCTCCACTTTGAGTAAACCACCAAACCACTCATGCATACCATCTTCGTGCTCCAACGTCACACTCCACTACACTGCCTACAAAAAACACCCACGTCATCAAAGACACGTGGCATAGTCAGATAATGACAAGTGTCAAGATGAAATCGACATTTCAGGTACGTGCAAATCATGAATCTGACTGACACATGGAAGACACTCATCTTGTGCCATGTCATCAAGTGATGTAAGCAAGTTACGTCACTCTGGGAGTTTTAATTTAGGAGTGTCACCACCAGCAAATGCCTAAAGTCCCATAGTCCCAAACGCCGAAGTCCCGAAGTGGTCATAAGTCGTCCGATCTGAAGATCACTTTGGGTGCATTCTCAACCGTCGATCAAAACAGAGTGGAAGGATAGCATAAGTAGAATAGCCAAAGTACCAAAGTAAATGGTGGCCATCCATCAAAATGCTTGATTAATTCCTCTCTGATGGATTAAGCAGTGAAAGGATAAGTGTAAATTGTCCGATCTATTCGGACAGGTGTCTGCAGATCATCGACTCCAGAAGATTGACGTATGGAAGAAACATGAGTTTGAGAATTGAAATTCCCGAAGGTTAGACTCATGAAGGATATTCTAATCGTATATTCAAGGAGACAGGTGTCAATATATCTTCCACTATGGAAGATTGTCATATGGGAAAAGCAATATTTGAGAGTTGAAACTCCCGAAGATCGGAAGGCTGGAATCAATCATAGTCGTTGATTTGGAAGGGAGCTACGTGTCGACGGATCGTGGATATAATGGATCACATGTGGAAGGAGGAAAGGAAGGTAGATAGCAATCATTGATTGAGTGGCATCACCAAGGGATTGGAGATCAATGGTCATGCTCAATTGCGGGGCTAGAACATGCTCGGGTCTTAATTTTTCTTGAGCGGGCCGCAATCAAAACCACGGTATCGCCAAAGGCATACATGGAGCTTTGTAGTGAATTACGGGGTGAAAAGTGGGTTGTCATCAAACCGCCTTTGGCCATGCTCGCAATCGCGTGGTTGCGTGAGATCATCACCCAAGGTCATATCGAAAGAAGGAGCTAGCACAAGCTAGACCAAGATCACGAAGCACTTTTTGAATAGGCATGTGGTTGCCACCAGTGGTCACATAAAGGAAGGGGCTTAGGACTAATTTACCTACAACGAATAAAATGATTGACTGTAACTGCCAGTGAAGAAAAGGAATCTCAAGATAATGGGCACTAATGATGAATAGACAGTGAGTAACCTCCAGTAAAGTGGCAGAGTTGCGATGAGGACCTGGGAGAGAACTGGGCGAAAATATGACATGCAAAACATAGAAGAGGATATATAGAATTGAGATGTAGCACAGAGCAGTGGTGACGAAGAGTTGTCAAGATGATCTGGTAGAGGACTTGGCATGATAAATACATGCAGAGAATGTGCTTTTCGGGAACTGATGCATGAGCGTAGAAGGTGGTAGTAAGAAGGAGAAAAGGAGTACAGAAGAGGTGCAACGTAAAGTAATGCAATGTATGCACAGAGCATAAAACGCAGAAGAAAATTTTAACAAAAAATGGAGCATGCAGGAGGAAAAACAAAAGTGCATAGAAGCAGAAAGAGTCAGAAGCGGAACGCAGCATAGAAGATGAAGATGGTTGAGGAGAGATGGAGTTGTAACAAACCATATCTGAGACAAAGCAAGTAAGTAAAGTTTTGTAAGTTTCAATCAAGGTGGTAGGGTGGTGCTAGGGAGGATTGCAGTCCTCTAAATTCTAGTTGGTGCTAGAAGATATTCTGGGAGTTGGTGCTTGCATCTAGTGGGTGCTAGAGAAACCTGGGAGTTGGTGCTTCCATCTCATTGGTGCTAGAGAAATATGAGAGTTGGTGCTCTCTGCAAGTTGTATCTTACTATCATAGGTTGCATCCTCATATTTGAGTTGGACCTAAAAGACTGTGATGTAGATGAAATTTGGAGCTTAATTGGCATCCTAAGAAGAAGAGGTTTTCACCCTTTATGGGTTTCCTCATGAAAATCAGTGTCTTTGTGTATTATGTGTGATTGATCAAATATTGTATATCTATGCATGTTAAGTTATCAACAACACATTAAATAATAAGTAGAAGGAATAAAAAATAACAGGAAAAGTTTCAAGCTTATTTATATAATTGATTCACCCCCCCCCTCTCATTTATATTTCCAACAATTTCATCATCATGATCCATTCTACACAACTTATCCTTTGTTCCATTGCATTCTGATGATTCCCATAAAACAAGGTTATTATTGGTCATATTTTAAGTAAATAGACTAAAGGTATTATTTGGAGATTTTTTCTTATAGAAATACCTTAGTTTAATAGCTCATTGGAACCAAAAGGAAAATATCTCAAGGTTGAGATGATAAAAAGTGACTTTGAGTGGCCAGAAATGCTTTAAAGTCACATAAATCACTTTTTAGAGTAAAAAAGGTTATTAAATTAATAAAGAAATTTTATGAGAAAATATTAAAGATGAATTAAAAATCACTTAGAAGAAAAACGGTGAAATAAGGTATAAAGTAGAGATAGGGGCTCATATTCTCTCATTATGTTGATTGATTTTTTATGTCTGACCTCTTGGCTAGAGAGCTCAAGATACTTAAGGGTTTTGAGGATTTTGACTAAATAAACCCTAGAAATCAGCAAGGCAGAGAAATATTCTCTCATCCTTGATCCAATCTTGGCCAAGGTGGTGAAATATCCCACCCTCTTCATTCCATTAAGTTGTATTCAGCTTCAACAAGTGTTATTTGGGACAGGGGTGCAACAGTAAGGGCTTTCTGTAGAGTTGGGCACACTACTTGAAGGAAAAAGGATTGTTTCAGCTTAGGGACTTAAGATCTAGAGGAGATATAATTATTGGAGTGTTTTCTATCCCTGAAGTTCCCTTTCTCATCATTCTTTGGGGTTATATCTCCTCATATTTATTTATTTATTGGTTGGGAGAAATACTACTTGGAGGAGCACATCTACCAGTGGAGAACTCCATATTTTTGGGTTGTATCAGTTTCTATTTGATTTGTATACATATTGGGAAAGTTTTGGTGTGGATTTGATATTATTTCTTCCTTGGATCGATTTTTTTTTCAGCAAGGAGAATTTTCTATAGCTAGGGAACATTTCGCTTCATTGGAGCTACCATTTCATGTGGGAGATTCATCCTTTGGGAAGCCATCATTGAGGTTACTTTATGGGAGATTATTATTGTTGATTTTTATTGTAATGAATCCATTTCAGCCATTTCGTCCATAGTAAACAACCACCATCTCATTGTATGCAAATCTCGAAATTGCCTTGGCATTGAACACTTATATTATATAAATAAGTCAAGGATTGGAGGTATTTTGTTATTATTGCTACAATCTCTTTTGGGTATTTATTTTCATATGTCTATCATGTATTTCCTTACCATTTCATGATATTTTCACACTTGAACAATTATGAAATAGATTAAAAAAAAATCTACAACATTAGCATGGAAAGTTTGACAAAATACTTCAACCAACCAGCTGCAAATAATTATAACAAGAAGCATACATTAAGAACAACCACTCATTTGGAAGGGGTTTAGGTGTTTTATATGATGTGTTTGAGATAATTTTCAACCCTTAAATTGGATTTAATTAGGAAAACAATTTTTTAAGTGATTTCAAGGGAATTCCAAGCTTGTATCCCAAGTGTTTGATGAAATCTCCCAACCAACTAAATCAGAGTTTAGTACAAGTTTTATTGTGGATCTTACATAACTGCATTTTTGTTGGATATTTTGAAGATGTAAAAGGTTATATAATTTTTTAAACTCATTCCAATCAAATTATTATTATGAGAGATGTTAAGTTTGATGAAGTTCTTTCATCCTTTGAGCTTAATTTAGTATGTTTGTTGTCTTTGGATTATGAACAATCTTCAACGTTTGTGTCATCTTCTATTCCCATATTTTATGTTTGGGATATTATTTTGGTTTCTTATTTAGATGATGACAATGAGGATGAAAATCCACCTCCCCCTCTTCACCTTCCTCTATCTCGGTTGATCCATGAGGCTCACGATACGATCCAGGAAGCCTAGAATTGTTCTGAGCGAATCTGAATGGTCCAAGAAGCCTAGAATTGTTCTGAGGGTAAAAAATAAGAGTTCTCAGAATTTGAACAAAACTAGTGCCAAGTCAAATATCTCATCGCAAGATTTCCAATAGTGCAAGTGCCTCGTCAAACGGAGATAGAATGAAGGAGATATGGACGGTCAAAGTTCAGGGCTAACTAGTCAAAAGTACAAGGTTGACTCAACATCTGTACTGCTGATGTTAACAACTGACTGTGAAAGGTTGATGTCCGCATGTCGATGTGGCACCACCCAGAGGGTGATATGTGGCAGGAATATTTGGCCTTTTTAGGTGCCACTTGGTCCTATTGGCACATGCCATATGGAACCCCCAGGTGACACCACGTGGCAGCACCCATAGGCCGTGTTGGTTCTTTAATATATTTTGTCTGAGTTTGTATCTTCAACTTGAGTGACCCAGGTTTCATGTCTCTTTGGGGCTCCAACAAAGCCTCTAAAACTATCATCCCTCTTGTTAAACCAGAAGGCAACGCAGCGCACAGGGTGTACTGCGTCGTCTCACCCTAGATAGTCTTAATGGGTGGCTGCAATACTCATGTGTCTGCAGCCTAGGATTGAGTGGGTGATATGAGAATTGTACATTGAGCACTCGAATATAACTTATTAACACAATACACTGTCATTCATGATTATGCAGGGAATATAACAACTCATTCATTTAGCACATCACTACCTACTGAAGACAATAAAGAAACACACACATTCAATCACATAACACAGGTTTTACCATGGTTCACCCCCCTTGGGCTACATCCACAAAGATCTAGTTCTTAGGTCATTTATTATAGTAGTTTTGAACTACAATGTCGTGTGCTTTACAACTCTCCTCAGTTGGGTTGATATCTATTATGAGGCAAACTATATCGCACCAGGCTCCTCATCTTGTGATCTAACCCTCGAGATCTACCCTCCTCAGTCCTCTCTAGCTCAATAACTTAAAAAATTAGGTCATACAACAAAATATTACATCACATCCCTCTCTTTTTCGCTCCCTCCTTCTATGAGACATAGCTATCTATATTTATACATTCCTGGCTTACCATCTATTACAATACATTACAAAACCCCTAACCCTAACGTCGATAGGTCTTCCATGCATGCACGCGTGCTGCTCTTCCTTCAAGTTTTCAATTTCCTCGTGCATACCTTCTTTACAAAAATAACCTTTCTTTATGCTTTGGCCTGCTTCCAACATGCCCCCAACACTGACATGTGGATCATCCCAAGCCACCTATCCTCGTTGATCTCCCTGGTGATCTCTTAGAACTTTTCCTTGAGCTTCTTTGCTTGCGTTTGAGCCTACGCAGTCTTCTCCTTGAGTGTGTCTACTGTCTAGACTGTAATCTCCTCCCCGATCAACCCTACGCACTCTACCTGGGTCTGCACCACATATGTCTTGGCTTCCTCTACTTGTGCAATGACTTCTGCTACTCACTCTTGAAGCAGTTCCATTTGAGCCTAATGCTCCTTTTTCTACATTTTTGTAGTGGTGAGTTATGCCTGTAGTTTCATCATACCCTATGCCCTTTTGATGCACTCCATGATGGATATTGTCTTCTGCTTCTTCTTGAGGTCCTAGATAGCTATGCTTATCCTTTCTTCTTCCTTGTCCCACCGCTGGACTTGTTGATCCTCTTCTAGCGTCGACCACAACTGTGTTGCCTTATCGAACAAGTCAGTTTTTGCGTTGACATGTTGCTCTATCTCCTGTAGCTGCTATGTTGCCTCTTGCTTCCTTTTCTCCCTTACCTCTGGTGGAGTGGTAGGTGTGAGTTGCTCACGAAGATTCTAGATCTCCATCTAATATTGATCAATTTCTTTCACAATTTGATCAATCTTCTCTGCTGCTGTGAGTTCGTCCCTATGTGTGGTCTTTGGAATCTTCTCATAAGTTCCGACCACTTCTTTTTCCAGTCTGTTCATGCGCTCCCTCTCCTCTTGGGTCTCGATCTTGGCCTGCTCGTATATCAATTATAGCATGTCTCGTTTATGCTTTTCCTGTTGTAATTCGGTTGTGTCTGTGCATGCATGAGACTATACTTCTTGGGTAATGCTAACCTGTAATTTGTGTAGATATTTGGATGGTATCCGCAGCAATACCAATTGGAGTTGAGATAAGTATTGTAGGGGTGTCTACCCCACGATCTCGTCCATGAGAAGCATGCTGGGTGTAATGTGGAATGTTTCACTCGACGGTGGTATTGTATGGATTGTATCTTGCTCACTTGCTTTAGGTTCTTATCCTATCTGTTATGTTGACAACCCTTTTTCTATGTTGTTTCCCACTGCCTGCGTTTCCCCGATATGCTTGAGGAGTTGTCGCATGTATACCAACTCCTCTTGAATTCTGTCCCTGTGGTACACAACATTCTCAAAATCCTCGGATGTACGATCCTAAACCATTTGGACTATCATTTCTACATCATCCTCCGTGATCGTGTATTTTGGAGGTGTTCTATGGGCCTTCATCTTCTTGCGTGCACCCCCCATATGAGTAGCTAGCCTCTTAAGCAAGCCTAGTTCTTATAGATTGGGACTTTGTGTAGTCCCATGCGCTGCCTCGGCCTGTTTCTATTGTGCTTGAGCCAACTGTGTATTATTCTTCTTCCCCTTCTGGGTCCCCATCTTAGCTATCCTTTATTTCGTATTATTTGCTTTGGTCTGGCCCATCGTTGGCTTCTTGGGCACTGGGACTTCCTGAGGCTGCGTTTCTTACTGCCCTGCCTCCTATTTCGTTGTTCTTGTAGATATGTCTTTGGTGAGGATTGGAATCTTCCAGTCATATTCCGAATCCCTGATAACCATTTCAATGTCTCCCTCTATGACGCAGTAGCACAATTGTAGCCATTGCTTGTTGGGGTCCTTCTATGCCTGTATCCACATCACATGTCAAGTGGCCTTGAAGTTGAAGATGTCCTGATAATATGCAACAGCCTTTGGTGTTATTATATAGAGGTTGGCGATGGCCTCTTGTAGATCGCGTAGATATCCTTCGAATATGGATGTGTTCATCTTTCTGATCCTAGTGTCTGATACAGTGCTAAGCGATAAATATCTCTCTCCATGATTAGATTTGGGTATGGTGGAGAAAAATACATAGTTTGGTTCCTTCCATCCCATAATGGCTAACAACATCAGTAGCCATGAGTAATGAAATTATGTTCCTAGATCTTATGCATCCTTGCAATCATCCAAAAACAAATTCAAAAGATAGGGTTCCCAACTAACTGTGGTGCTCTCGACACATTGTGTTGCAGCTGCGACGACCCTAGCTGAGACTTCCTCCTTGTGGAATTTTCTCAGTAGTTTGTGGGCCATGATTTTTGCGGCCATTTGTGTCCGGCATCATTGATCCTTTTGATGATGATTCCTCACATCCCCCTGTCACTACCATATTTATTTTTCATTTCTTTCACGAGTGCTTTCTCCTTGGTTTTGACGTCAAGAAATTGTGCAGGATCCATTCCCTGGGATGGAAGTCCTGTAATATGCATAATGATCTCTACATATATGGAGACAAGAATGTCCAACCATATATCCTCTCCATGTGTGACCACCATCAATTGTTTGATGCAACTTCTTGCGTACTTTCCTCTGCCAAAGTGTGGTAGCTCTAGTAGATCTAAAATCCTCATTTTTTTCAGTCCTGTTGCCCACTGGAGTGGTTGATTAACTGGTTCCCCAAATGCATCCAGACCCACAGTCTGTAGGTAGACTTTCTTTGCAAACTCTAGGAACTTTTATGTGTCTGTTACATCATGTTCCGAGTATTTTAGATTCTCGACATAACCTAGCAAGTTTGATTTCACCCGTACCCCTTCTGGTATACACAGAAAAACAATGGTTGCAACGGCATGCTTGCGTGGTGACCTAGGTACCTGCTTCTTTTCCTTTTTAGTTAGTGTTTGACTCAAGGTTCCAGCCTCCATCGGTCATTCTTCGACATACTTTTATGGCCAGCCTGTGACATATTCCACTTCTCCTTCTTGTGGGTGGTCTGACACGGTTGTTTGAGATTTGTCTGACTCAACTGATGTTTCCTAGTTTGTAGTCATCCCATTGACCCTCGGAGCTCCTTCAGGGTTCTCTAGTTGCACTAGGTTTCCTGTGCCCTGGTTCTGTTTCTCTTGTTCATCTGATCAGGTGCTGGTTGTTAGAGTTTCTTCTACCATGGGTGTGGGGTTCATCGGTGTTGTATCTAGTGATGGGATTTTGTTGACATTGAAAACCTCTAGCAGTTGTTGTTCACTTTCCCGCGATTGTACCTGTGCCTTGGTTCTAAATCTAGAGTGTCTAGTAGTCTGGCTTGGTTATTCTTGCTTGGTTGGTGCCATGGTGGTGAATTTCGATCATTTGTTGAGTTCAACGGTCTCTGTAACCTCTATGAACTTTTCTCTATGCTCTGTAGGCTCTATCGCTCTCTGTCATTTCCAGTCTCGCAATAAGTTGGTTTCTCCCGCGTTTGTGCTTTGTATGGGCATCATTTGAAGCGTGTCGAAGACGCTACCTTTATTATGGATTCAATGAACCTTTGGTTCCTTCATACTTTCCATTACTCTCCTTTGTCATCTCCATTTGGCATGATTAATGTGCCGTCCCGTCGGTCCTTTTCGACATTCAATTACATATGCCTTTGTCATTTAGTACAATTTTTTCAATCTTTACTTTTCCCACATGTTTCCAATTTTTCTTGGACATTGGCCTTGTCTTCATTGGGTTTGTATTCTTAAGTGCACATGACCCTTCTCCTTTCGGTGCACTGTACCTCTATTGGTATCGTTTAATATCCTATTTTTTTTTCGTTTTTTTTTACTGCATGGTGACTTTCAAGTTGTGGGTGGTCAAATGTCCTTATATAGCTTTAGTCGGCTCTCGTTGATCATCCCTCTGAGTTCTACACCTATTAAATCTTTCAACTATATAGCTCCCCCATCTATGATAGTTTTTACTTTGTATGGTCCTAACCAGTGCATTCTGGTTTTTTCGGGCTGTTGAATGGATTTGTTGTCATACATCAACACTAAATATCCTTCCTTGAAATTTTTCTTCTTGATGTGTCTGTCATGCCAAGATTTATCCCTTTCTTTCTGAACTTGTTGGTGGAACCCTGTGAGGATCTGATCTTCCTCCATGGTCATCAACTGATTTAGTCTCTCATGTACTGCGCCTTGTTCTATCATGTGTGTAATTGCTGCTACCCGTAAACTAGGTACCAAAAATTCTAATGGCACCACTGCTTCTTGGCCATATACCAGTTTAAATGTTGTGTGCCCTATCAAATTCTTGCATGTGATCCTGTAGGCCCACAATAATGTTGGTATTTTGAGGTCCCAATCATCCCTGTTGACATTACATATCTTTGTCAGTGCACTCTCAAGGATTTTGTTAAATGATTCTACTGTGCCATTTTCCTGTGGGTGATATGGAGTGCTCTTCTGATGATGGAATTCAAACTCTTCAATCATAGCGTTGATAGTGTTGTTAATGAAGTGCATGCCTTGGTCTCTCATCACAACTCTTGGGCACCCAAATCTATTTATTACTTGTTCAAATAGAAAGTGTGTTGTTGTTTCTGCACTGCAATCCTTCACTATTGTTGCTTCTGCCCATCTTGTCAGGTATTTTGTCACGATGATAATGTACCTTTCTCCTGTTCTTTTTGCAGGTGGGTTGATTGGTCCCACAAATTCTATTTCCCATTTATCGAATGCCTACAATGTTACCTGTGGTCATAATGGAATCTTGTCCCTTATATTGGGTTTACCAACCCTTTGACATACATCCCATCTCTAGCAGTACTCCTTCGAGTCTCTGTGAATGATCAGCCACCATAGTTATGCGCACAATACCTTCTATGCGGTAGCTTTTCCTACGTAATGTCCTCCTGCTATTCCCTCATGGGATTCTGCTAAAACTCTTGGTCTTTTGTGTTCTAACACATATCTTTGCAAGATTCTATCTGTGCCCATCTTGTATAAGTTTCCTACGATCGGTTGATAGTCTGCAGCCCGGACTACCAGGTTTCTCTTCTGCATGGTGTTATATTTCTGCAGCGCAATACCTGTGCTCAAGTACTAAATGATATCTATAAAGTATTCATCAACGATATGGACTGAAAATAACTGTGCATCCGAGAAGTTGTCCTCTAAATTCGTAGGTTCTTCTCCGTTTGTGACCCTTGATAGGTGGTCAGGTCCTACATTCAATTTTCCTAGCTTGACTATTACTTCAAAATCAAATTCTTGAAATAGTAGTAACCATCGACAGATTCTCCCCCCCTCAATAGTGGCTTGTTGACTAGGTATTTAAGGGTTGAGTGATCTGTGAACATATTAAAGTGTTTTCCCAATAAGTAATGTTTGAACTTATGAAGTGCGTAGACCATATCTAGGCCTTCCCTATCTGTGGTGTTATAGTTCTGCTCTGATTCTGATAGATTTCTTCTCGCAACTGATAGAAGGTGATCCAAATCTCTCGTTCCTAGCTGCACCAAGATAGCTCCAAGTGCTATGGCTAATGCCTCTACATGTACGTGGAATTTCTTTTCCCAATCTGGAAATACTATTATTGGCAGGTGACCATATTTTCTTTCATTATATCCAAACCGTGTTGACAATCATCCTTCCACTGAAACTTTGTATCTTTTCTTAACAATTTATCCATTAGTGTGGTAATCTGTGCATACCCTTTGATAAACTTTCTATAGTATCATGTGTGTCCCAATGTCTCTCTTAGTTGACAGACTGGTTTTGGTGATGGTAAGTTAACAATTACTGCAATCTTTGTAGGATCTACTAGTAAACCTTGTTTGCATACTATATGGCCCAATAGTATCCAAAACAGTGTTTCGAATATACATTTTTTTATGTTTAGGGATATCTGGCACCACCTACATCTTTCTAGCATCACTCGTAAGACCTCTACATCGTATTTCAACAAACTATAGACTGTCCAATCATCCAAGTATACTTCTAGAAACTGGTGGATGAATTCCTTAAACGCGACGATGACTACTCTGGAAAATATTGTTGGTGCATTCTTCAGTCCAAATGGCATGATTGTGTACTGGTAGGACCCCCATTCTGTAGAAAACGTGGTCTTGTATCTTTCTTCTTATGCTATCCTGATCTGGTGGTAGCCTGAGAATCCATCAGTGAATGAGTAAACTTTGTGTCTTCCTACGTTCTCCAACACTTCATCTGTGAAAGGTGTAGGGAACGGGTCATGTAGGCATGCATCATTCAACTTCCTCAATTCAATGCATATCCTTATCCCTCCTTTTTTTTTCTCCTGAACTACCATTGGGCTTGTCCATTCTGATTCTTCCACTGGTTCTATGATTCCAGCTTCAAGCATCCTGTCGATCTCATATTTGAATTTCTTCTTAAATATTAGGTTCAATTTGTATGGTCATCGTCTGATCTGTTTCGCTTCAGCTCTGAGTGGTATATTCATTTCTCCTAGCTCCCCTGCTATACCCTTCCTCTCTGTAAATATTGTGGGAAACAGGTCATTGTATTCGTGCAGTAACTCTGTTATGCTTTCTATTGTTTGCTCATCCTAGTAATCTCCAATGCTAGCCATTTTGGGATTCTCAACTATCCTAATGTTGACTTTATTCACCTTGATCGGCGCAGCAATGACTTCTAATTCTATAGGTGAAACCTCCACTTCTCTTTCTCCTTCCGCTTCCTTGATTTGAATATGGCACGGATCGTCTTCATCTAGTGCTTCCTCCTACACATGGTAACATGACAATAGTTCTTTCACTGTCTATTTATTCTGCTGTTGTTCTTCTATTATGATTTTGACTTCCGGTTCCTTGATGATTATCACCCCTCTTATCTGTTTAAGAGATGCATCTATGTTGGGGTTCTCATGCTCAAATGAAAAAGTGACTATAAAATTATATTGCAATACTGTCCAGGTCACAATTCCTTTGCATAGTTCCTGGTATGTATACCATTTCGCTGGTATGCCCTCTAGAGTGTGTATGAAATGATGAGACCATTCCTCTGGGGGTGTCATTTTCCACAATGTTCTTCACTTCTCCAAGTGTTTCGTTGGTGCCCCTTGTCCATCATACTTTTGTTGCTTGTTGTTTTTTTGTTCTGTGTCGAACCTTATGCACAGTAACCGCTTACATTGGCACCAATCTGTGACCGTCTCTTTGTGTGCACCCCACCATCTTGTAGGTGTGGCCTTGAGTGCTATATCAAGTGCTAAGAGTCTTTGATTCTCTAAAACTTCATCTTCGTACTGTGCCAAGAATACTTATAGATCGTTTACTCCATGGAAACTGGGTGGTTCCCTTATCTCTGTGCCTACCCATCTTACTGTGCGGTCTATTTGTGCACATCTTCTCGTGCAAACTTTGTGTAGCCTTTGTTTCCAGTTCTCTAAAATGATATTTTAGTTTGTCGTACATGAAGTAATGCTACTCCGACTAAGTATCCAATCTACAGTCGGGTTCACGTAATCCTCATTATGCGCATTTATTATGTACAACTGGTTGATATCCTCTAAGTCTAAGCAAGTGGGTTCTAAAAACCTTTCCCCTTCTAATGGGTATAATGGCACAATGACCCTGTATTCACCTGTCTCAAATGTATTTTTTCGTGTCTTCAAATTGATTATAGCCTAGTTGTCAAACTCCCAATCCAAGCCAAGCAACATTAGATATGGTTTTGTGTCGTTCACTATTTCAATCACTTCAAAGTCTTCTTTAGTGTGCACTTCATCCAGGTCTACTGTCACTCCTTTCTATCTACCAATTGGTAGGACTCTGTGTTGGTTGGCTAGTTTCAGTTGCACAGGTGAATATCCTAATGTGGGCTCTCCCATGCATTGCCATGTCTTCTTTGGTAATACATTAACTTCATATCCTAGATCTAGTATGATATCTCCCATGTTGAAATATCTGATGTTGGCATTCGTTCTGAACTCCCTACTTGTTATTCTCCTTGTATGTAGGTAATTGACCTTTTTTTGTTCTATTTTTCCTTTCGTCTCTATACTACATATTTCTAATAAGTTTTGTAATATTTTGACAGATGATGGATCATTCAATACTTTTACACATGATTGCAAAAAGCCTTTTATTGTACTTACTTGTCCCATGGGTTGAATTTCATTGGTATGATCCAATAAGGGAGGCATCTCATACTCTGGTGCTTCCTTTCTTTGCTACACAGTTGAAGTCGACGCAATGTCGTCCTTCTGAAATTCTTTTCTAGCTTGCTTAAATATCTCCTTCTCATTCTGCACATCGAACTGCTTCCTTGGTTCGGCGTTCTTCTTCACCCACTAGTGTTGTACTGGCTCTTGTCGGACTGCGTCGTTTCCTATTTTAGCTCCCTCGCGAGTAACTATGTTGATGTTCCTTCCTTCATCCCTCGCTTCGGTTGAAATCCACTGAACATTCTGGTTGTTCTGGTTCCTCGTTTCCTGGATATTTATTAATAGTATCGGACATTCTTTAGTATCATGGTCGGATGCGCGACAATACATACATGTTGCTGGTGGAAGTGGACATTCCCTTGCATAATGTCCCGGTTGTTGACAATTGTGACATACCACTGGTCCTTTACCTCTTCCAAAAACTCCTCTTGCTCATCCTCCACCCCTGTAGCTCGCTCGATCTCCTCTTGGCACATTATACTGAGGTGCCTGATTGTACTACGCGGTATTGTACTGATGTTGTGTTGTGTTGTACTGTGGCTACGTGGTATTATATGGTTATTGCGTAGTGTTGTATGGGGCTGGAACTTGGTTAAATTGTGGTGTGGCTTGCCTAGCCATCATTTCTGCCTGCACTCTATATGTATATGATGTCCTCTCTCGCATCAAATCCATAGTTCTACAATCTTTGTCATCGTGGCCCACTGACTTGCAATAGTTGCAATATGAACTCTTTGGGACTGTCTAGTATTTCTGCATCATTGGGTAGTGATATGGATCGTGGCCTGGTTTCTTACATATTTCGCACCATAGTCCTCTTATTGGTAATGGATTTTGTATTCCTACTGCGATATACTGCGTGAATGTTCGACATTCATTCTTGTGGTTCCCTTCCATCCTACATGTAGTACACCAAACAGATTCTCATTTGTCCTTAATTTTATTCTGGTTTAGTTGGAACGTTAAGTTATTCAAATCCTCCTTCAGTTCTTCGATGACTGAATCTGTCTATTGATATTGGTTTTCTTTCAGTTGCAGGGCTCCCTGCATCTGAAACTTATGTTGTCGCAATGGGTATTTTAAGTGTGGTAGCATTGAATTGATGAACAAGTGCCTATGTTGCATATCGGTCACGATATATTTTAACTTTCCCTTCAGTTGCTTGAATCTATGGTCAATATCCCATACAGATTCTCCCATATTTTGTCTAATATCGATCATCTCATTCATGAACTGATCTTCTGAACTTGGATTCTGGAACTCGTTTATCAACAATTTCTTGATGTCTGCAAATGTTCTGTTTGTCCCTGGTGGATTGTTTGTAGCCAAACTCATATAACAATCTAGTGCATAATCCCTTAGTGTAATCGCTATTTGTGCCAGTTTAGTATCTTCATCTGTGATCTATTTTTCTTCCCAAATATTCTCACAGATGAACAAATGTTTTTCCGGGTCCTTCGACGCTTCTCCTTTAAATTCTAGTAACCTGATGGTGGGATCGTGTCCTGCCATTCTGAATGCTGAACTACTACCTCTGCGCAGTGTAGATACTTGACTAGTGTTACTTGAATTGGCTCCTCCAGTTGTTGTTCCTTGTTTATATGTACTTCATGCTGTCTTTCTTCTCCCGAAATCTGGTTTTCTAAATGGTGGTGTTTTCTTTGGTGTATTAGTCGCACATGGGTTGATGGGTTCCACACTGACATTAATGTGGATAGGATTGTTTCCTTCTCTTCCCATTCTTGGACCTCTCATATTCCTCTCATATGTTGCATGTAGTATTTCCTCAATATTCTCCACAGCCCAGAGATCCTCTACCTCTTCCTCGTCACTTCCCAAGCCTTCCCTAACAGCGACGACTCTCTTCTTGGTATTCACCTTGTATTGGTAGGGTACTATGCTATGCGTCCTTCCAAATGTCGCCATGATCCTCTTGATCCGGTCATCATCCATCATGATTGGGTCCAAGGGTCCCTCCTTCTTTCCCTTATCGTTTCCTCCTTCCATTTATCCTATTTTTGTCAGTGCTTCCCCCCTTCCCCCATGCACGCAGGGAAGTTTACCTGTCTGACTCCATCTTCATTACCCCTTTGTCATATAGCAGTATCTTAATAGAAGTATACATCGATCTAATATACCTTCCTCGAGGACCAAGTAGAAACTCTTGCTCCGCTACGTTGTATGAATTCATTGTATCTACTGCAAACTCTATTATAAATCCTGCCACAATACTGTCGAGCCAAAAATCTACTCCGCGGGTGAATTTGTTGTTCACCTACTGTAACTGCTCAATCTGTACTGGGGTCCAGTCTAACTGTCGGATCTAGTTCGTTGCGTGGTTATCCTTCAACCTTAGTATCCACTACTGCAATAAGTGTGGAAAGTCACAGAAAAACACTTCATGTAAATCAGTAAACATTTATTTCTCAAGATATTTATGGGGTGTTACTCTAGGGTTTATGTTATCTTTCTGTGCAAACTCCAACTCCTTTGTCCTTAGCTAGCTTTCGATCTTTGCTTTTGTGGTATTCCACGGTATCAACATCCCCTTATAGTGCCTCATTTATTTCTTCTCTGCTTTAATAATCTCTTGATCCGCCTTCCGCATATCTTATGTATCTTTTAATAGATTTTCAACAAATCTCATCTACTCAATCCTCTATTGTTCCTACCAATGACAAGGGAACCATTTGTTGGTTCTTTAATATATTTTTTCTGAGTTTGTATCTTCAGCTTGAGTGACCCAGGGTTCATGTTTGTTCAGGGTTTCAACAAATCCTCTAAAATTATTGACCCTCCTAGTAAACCAAAAAGCAACGTAGCACATAGGGTGCACTGCACTGTCTCACCCGAGATAGTCTTAATGGTTGCTTGCAATACTTATGTGTATACACCTAGGATTGAGTGGGTGATCTAAGAATTGTACATTGAGAACTCGATTATAACTTATTAACGCAATACACTGTCATTCATGATTATGCAGGGAATCTAACAACTCATTCATTTATCACATCACTACCTACTGAAGACAATAAAGAAACACATGCATTTACACATAACACGGGTTTTACTGTGGTTCACCCCTACTGGGCTATGTCCACAAAGATCTGACTCTTAACTCTTTTATTATAGTAGTTCTAAACTATAGTGTCACATGCTTTACAACTCTCCTCAGCTGGGTTGAGATCTATTATGAGGCAGACTAGATCACACCAGGCTCCTCAACCTGCGATCTAACCCTCAAGATCTACCCTCCTAAGTCCTCTCTATCTCAATAGCTTACAAAATTAGGTCATAAAACAAAATATTACATCACATCCACTTCCTCACATCCCTCTCTTTTTCTCTCCCTTCTTCTATGAGACCTAGGTATCTATATTTATACATTCCTGGCTCGCCAATTGTTACAATACATTGCAAAAACCCTAACCCTAACGTCGTTAGGTCTTCCATGCATGTGTGTGTGCTTCTCTTCCTTTCAGTTGTTGCTTTCCTCATGCATGCCTTCTTTCCAAAAATAACATTTCTTTCCACTTTGGACTGCTTCCAATAGGCCACCACGTGGTCGAATGATAGGCCGAAAAGTGGTCCTATAGCAGAGCGACATGTAGCAAGATGGAAACATGATAAGTTGCACTGACCTGGGGATGAGACTTGGACCAATGACTGGGTGACCTGTGGCAACATTTGGAAGTGACACTTGGTCGACGATGTGACTGACATGAAGGCCCTAATTGGGCACCACATAAGGCAGGAAACATACAATTACATAGCACAATGTGGCACCCCTAAATGCCTAATGAG
>JZKD02S1101244.1:1218701-1235489 GCA_000966675.3 Picea glauca | reverse complement strand
CCGACAAAATAGCAAGGAGGTCCCATCAACTTGGCATGACAGTTTGCGGGTATGCCAAAGTTGGCATAACTTTGATAGCATGGGTCTTATCCAAGGTTTGGTGCCAAAGTTTAAATAGGTCAGGGTTTAAACTATATGGTGGATTGAACTATAATATAGTTTATCAAACTATCTTAATACAATTGTTATAAAAAAATGTTAAATGGGGGATCCACGATGTTTGACCCCCAGACCTCCCCAAAATAAACCCCAAATTTAGCCTCCACCAATCGTTCGGGCTACCAACCCTGTTGGGATATCCACCCAGGGTTTTTATTTAAAAATATGACTTTTTTGCAATCGAGAAAAAACTCACACCTGACGTACAATGGCACAAAAACCAATACAGAGGACTGTGTAATAATTGCAAGCACATGCACGTGAATCGAGATAGAGGATCCCAACAAGGCTTGAAGGTGACAATGTCCAAATGTGATGATTTGATAGTCATTTTTATGCTATTTCGCACCACGAATCCACTGGTGATGTTCATTTTGGCATCAGAGCTTCCAATCAACATGCTCATTTCAGAAGAGACCAATGTAAGCATGTTATTTATGATTTCATTTTCATTATGAGATGTTGCAGCATGCATATGTCTTGCTACAGGTTTGAAACAACATGGAGAGCTGCAACATGGCAGCAAAACCCATTTTAATGCAGGAAACCTCTTATCTTCACCCTTGCACATAAACTGAGGTGGTCCAGTGTAAGAGAGATACTTTTGGAATTTGGTTGGAAAGTGACCAACATTGCAGTGAAATGTATAGTAATTTGAGACATATAGAATGGTTGTGTTTGTGCTTGGATCTGAGCAGTGGATCCAAAGATATTTATGACTTCATGTTGATGGGATCCTTTTTTTATTTTTCCACAAGTCCATGAGAATTTTTCCCATGGAAGGTCCATGGAGTGTGCCTCATATTCATGAGATAATTTTCCATATGTATTTATGAGAAGTTGTTCTTAACACATAAGGACATCCTCTTGATGTTGTCACTAGATGGAGACTACATCCCTTTTTATGTAAGAAGGAGAAGCATCTTTTGAAGAGGAAATGAAGCAGTTGAGCAAATCCCGAAGACGTAGCCCACACCAAGGGAACTCTGTTATCAAACAATGATCTTCTCTCTCTTTATGTGCTTGTTCATTTCATGTGCTTATGATGCTTTCCTTTATTTTTGGACATTAAGTATTGGAATATTTAAGTGATGATACATAAGATGTAATAAGTTAAATATCCAAGTTTAATTCAATTTGGATTCAAGCCTCTTAAACACTTCAACTTCACATTTTAATGCAATCAGTTCAATAAAATGATCTTAAAATTGGCCCTTCAAGGAGTGACATAATACCAGAGAAGACTTGGTAACAATATCACCTCGGACTCATATCATCGGTCTATCGAACATGAACCTAAACCAACATCACCGCTTCCTAGATGGGTTCATAAAATATGTGAAGCAGTTGGTGATCTTGTCAATGATCCTACAGATCAACATTGTACACGTTCACAGTTTTGGTAGGACTCCTCTCTTTTGGATCAAGTTTAAGAGGCTCGTGATCTAGGAACACTTGAAGAACCTTCTAGCCATCCAAATTGGGACACAACAGTGAATGAAGAACATTGTTCCTTAATGGTGAATGACACTCGGGATCTTGTACCTCTTCCAAAAGAAATAAAACTTGTTAGATGTAAATGAGTGTATAGAACTAAGTATGCATCAGATCGAAGTGTTGAAGGACAGAAGTGTCAGTTAGTTTCTAGAGGATTTTCTCAAGTTGAAGGTATTGACTATAATGAAACGTTTTCCCTCATAGCCAAAATGAATTCCATCCACCTTGTTCTAGCCCTTGGTTATTCACATAAATGGGAGATTCGTCAGATGGACGTTAAATTCGCCTTCTTACACGAAGATTTGCAAGTATAAATTTACATGGAACAACCTCCTAGCTAATTTCAAATGACTCCAACCTTGCTTGTCGCATTAAGAAATCTCTCTATGGTATTAAGAAAGCTCATTAGACTTGGTATGCTAAAATGGTTAGCTTTCTTCTTGACATTGGCTTTTCCAGATGTCATTTTGACCCCAATGTCTATACAAAGAAAATAGGTAACCATCTCATAATACTTGTTCTTTATGTTGATGGCCTACACACTAAGGTACACATGCACTTCATCAGAAAGCTTATTCAGGATCATGTTATTGAAGTGTTATTTTTGCCTACGGATGATGAAGTTGCAAAACTTTTCACAAAGTCTCTTACAAAAGCAAATCTTTCCAAACTTCGATCTCTATTAGGATTTTAGGATGCTTTCATTATAGGATGATAGACTCTAATGCCTCCCTCCTTCTAGTATTGTGACACCTTTGTAAATCCTTTAATCCTATCCAAGATTTTTCTTAAGGGGGGATGCTAGGATATTTAGACATTTCGAAGTTAGTTAAGATCAACTTGGTCTACTTTGTCTTTAGTTAAAGTATGCTTCACTAGTGTGTTTCTTTATTATGCATTAGTATGCATTTGTAGGTATGTGATCTGATGATCATGATATGTTCTAGACATAAAGTAATCTCATGACATATCTTCTCCTCAAAACTCATATCTCTATTGATATGTGGTTTAACACCAAAGAGCATATAGGGTCATTTGCATGGATTGTGAGAAACTTGTAAATATTTTCCTTATGGATTAATATATTTCCTGAAGTAGCCACATTGGCTAGGGTGTTTGTATAAGTGATTTCTTAAGATGTTTGGCTTATGTGGAAATACACTATTATCAAACTAATGAAAAAATGATTATGATCCCTAAAATAAAACTGAAATGAAAAATTGATTATGCTTCCTAAAACAAAAATGTAAAAGACTTAACAATAATAAAAAAAATAGTTATTATTCATACTTGCATGGTAACTTCTCCTCACTTCTAGGAAACATCCCCAATTGGGTGGGAACCGTTTTGGAAACTTGGGAGCTTTTTGGGAGCTTCAACATCAAGGAAATGGGAGCTTGGGAAAGAAATAGAGAGCTTTAAATTAATTTTTTTTTTACCAAACTACATGTAAATATTATTTCAAAAATTATTTAAAGAAAAAAAACTTAATAATACTCACTTTATAGTTGTGGATATGAAAACGTTTTAATGCATGTGTGTTTGCCTTCCAAACTAAACATGAAAGTCAAATAAATCAATTCTTTGTCCATGGTAAGCATTTGCTCTTGTTGTTGCTATATCAATCAACTATATCATTGATTTTTATTGTATTTTCATATTACAAGAGTAATACTATTTATCTTTTTCCAATTAGAATAAGAATAATTCTTTAAATTTACAAAGATGTTTGAAGTTTATAGATGTAAAGTTTAATTTTAAAAAGATGTTAAAATTTTATGTATGTATTTTGTTTCTCATTTTCTAATTCAATCTTTATGGATATTAAAGTTTCAGTATTGTGTTAAATATATTGTGTTAAAGTTTCAGTATTGTGTTAAATATATTCAAATAATTATTAGCACAAATTGAATTAAAAATTTTGATAATGTAATTGTTCCAATAGGAGCAACTTTGTCCTAGATTGATCTTCAATTTAATTGAAATAAAATTTAAAATGTGTTGTTATGTGGATGATGATTGGTCTATGAAACCTTAAAAGGATCATTGATACATTGTAATCTAAAATAATTTTTTTATATTTTTTTTTCTCAAATTCGAAAAATTCTTGCTATATTACTATTATTAAAATTTGAAAAATTAAATGAAAATAATGATAATACCTTAAAAAAGTATATTTTAATTTTTAATTAATATTAAAATATTTAACTTATCACATAATGTTGTAATAAATAATTTAGTTTTTCTTAAAAAAATTATAATCACTTGAATTTATAAAATTAAAAATATATTTAGTAGCGTGATTATTAACTAGACATATCTCTTCCAGAAGAACGCGGGTCTCTTAGTATTAAAACATATTTCATTGTATGAAAAAGCGGTGTTCAAACGGTAAAAACTGAGTCTTTAAATTTGAAAGTCTATGCAATCGAAGTTTATCAAAAACATTGTCTATAGGTAAATAATGGCAACAATATGTAACTTTTTAAACAACGGAGATAATAGTCAATCAACGTCGTGATCATGTAAGGAATTTCCACACTTATCCTATATTATTCAATTTTCTAATAATGGTTGAATTTTCCAAACAATGAAATTTGTGGCCGTTGAATTTTCAATATGGAATAATTTGATATACAACAAACAAATTTCGAATTATGTTGAGTTTTCAATAAAGAATAATTCAGAAATTTTCAATAATAGTTGAATTTTCAATATGAAATAATTGAGTATATGATAAACACTGAAGTCGATAGTGAATCAATTATTCAAGTGTTATGTAGTCCTTGAATTTATATGGAATAATTCTATATACAACAAACAAATGTCCAATCATGTTAAGTTTTCAATATGGAATAATTCAAAAATTTCCAATAACACTTAAATTTTCAATATGGAATAATTGAATATATGACAAACATTGAAGTCGATAGTGAATCAATTATTAAGTGTTATGTAGTCATTGAATTTTCAATATGGAATAATTTAGTATACCACAAATAAATTTTCAATAATAATTGTATAGGACAAACAAATTTTCAATAATAGTTGATTTTTCAATCCAATAATAATTGAGTATAGGACAAACAATGATGTCTGTACTGAATCAACTATTCATGTGTTATGTAGTGGTTGAATTTTCAATATGGAATAATCCAATATAAGACAAACAAATTTCCAATAATGATCCAGTTTTCAATATGAACTAATTGAGAAATTTCCAATAACAGTTGAATTTTGACTATGGAATAACAGAGTATATGCTGAACAATGATGTATGTAGTGAATCAATTATTCATGTGCTTTGTAATCATTTTATTTTCAATATAAAATAATTCAGTATAAGACAAACAAATTTTCAATAATGGTAGACTTTTCAATATGGAATAATTGAGGAATTTCCAATAAAAATTGAATTTTGAATATGGAATAATTGAATATATGACAAACAATGATGTCTATAGTGAATCTAGTGAATCTGTAATCATTTTATTTTTAATATGAAATATTTAATATACAACAAACAAAATTTTCAAGAATGATAGAGTTTTCAATATGAAATAATTCCAAATTTCCCATAACAGTGGAATTTTCAATATAGAATAATTGAGTATATGACAAACAATGAAGTGTCTAGTGAATCAACTATTTATGTTCTCTGTATACGTTGAATTTTCAATATGGAATAATTCAGTTTTAGAAAAACAAATTTCCAATAACAGTTGAGTTCAAAATTTTCCAGTAATATGAAATAATTGTACTTGACAAACAATAAAGTATGTCGTGAATCAAGTATTCACATGCTTTTATCCATACATGATTATATGATAACATATGACCTTTCTTATATTGAAATTTAATGGAACATATGGTTTTTTATATTGAAATTTAATAGAACATATAACTTTTCTTCGATTATCCATACATGTTTATAGGATAACATATGGCTTTTTTTTATATTGAAATTTGATGAAACAAAAATGACATCATTATAATTAATACAATTAAATATAATATTATTTAAAAATTTTAATTTAACATTTATATTAGTGATAAGATTCTATATTAAAATATATTTATTTTATAGAATAAAATAAAGAAAATGCCGAGTGAGGTGATGGCCATTGGTGATTCGCTTGAATATGCTCAATTGATTTCATTATCCAAAAGTCTCGAACTATCCATTACTGCATTTTCCATTTTCAAAATTCAAACACGGATTTTCATTTCATACTATCAACGCTATGGAAACGATATATCAAAGCGAAAAAAAAAAACATTCCAATTGTTCTTTTTCGCGGTGGAAGAGATATATTCAAGCTTGAAGAACATAAATTCCAATTGTTTTGTTTTTATGTTGTAAAGGTACACTCGTAGATTGCAATGCGGTTAAAAATATTTTACCTCTGGGTTTGAACGGAAATGTTACAAAGCAATATGCTTCAAATTAATTTTAGTTAATAGTTAAAGTTTACTTAATGAATATTTATCTTTTTCTTTTCTTTTTCAATATAAGCAAAGAAAAGTTTTTAAAATACAAGATAATAATAAAATTTGTAATTTATATTAAATAGCAATAAACTAAATGTTATATGAAATGGTTAAGTTTGAGTAATGTACAATAATATGATAATAGGAGGGGAAAATAGAATTTGTGGCTATGATTTGGTAGGATAGTAATAAATTAAATGTTGTACGAAATGGTTAAGTTTGAGTGGTGTAAGTGAAAATAGAATTTTCGGTTCATGATTTGGTAGGATAGTAATAAATTAAATGTTGTATGAAATGGTTAAGTTTGAGTGGTGTAGGATAATAGGAGGGGAAAATAGAATTTTTGTTCATGATTTAGTAGGATAGTAATAAATTAAATGTTGTATGAAATGGTTAAGTTTGAGTGGTGTAGGATAATATGAGGGGAAAATAAAAATTTTGGTCCATGATTTGGTAGGAATCATTTTGAATTGATGGATCTAAATATTAGATGTTGACATAGCACAATCTAGTTGCAATAAAGGTATTCCAGGGTGTTCAATTCAGTTTTAACAAAGCTTTTCAATATTAAAAACAACAATTTAATTAATACAAAATTGCAATTTTAACAAAAATTACTTACTTAGATTTCTTTCATAAGATAAAAAAGAACCTCACAACACAACAATGTTTACCTCTCAAGTTGTAATAGTTTCATATAATTTCTAATAAAATTTCCTTCTAAATATATTGAACCACATAAGTATAATTTATTTATATAATTATATTTTCATTGATGTCCTCAATATTGATTTGCAATTCAGATCTGAAAACACACAAAAAACTAAAATGTGCAATGAAGAACATAAATTAGATAGCATGGAGCTAAGAAAATAGAATATACACGAAAATGGAGAAAAAGAATTAGAACATAAAATAACCATCAGGTTTTTTTGAGTGAGAGAGGAATGTCTTCTATAAGCAAGGCGAATTTTTCCTTCTCGTTACTAGATTATTACAATAGAAGTTGTAGAAACTAACTAAATGATTACATAAGTAATCGCTAAAAGTGCACTAAATGCTTGTAGCAAAAAGTGTCGAAGCCAACTAATGTCTATAATAGAAATATCTAAAACTAACAACAACACTAACTACAATACTAATTAAGGAGTACCCCCTCATCCTGAGTGGCCAAGGAAGTGGAGCACACTTCCTGGTGGCCCAATTCCTTCTCGTTTAGATATGGAAGTGTCCCTTCTTCCGTCATCAAATGAGGGAAATTGCACTACAAATGATGTTGGCGTTTGAATTGCAACTTGTCCAGCAAGAGCCATACATGTTCTCCTAATTGAAATAAAAATGGTGTGTGCTTCTTATATGCCTTTGTTTAGCACGGTCTTGGGTTGCTTGTAAGGCAACTTCTTCCTGAGTATAACACTAATTCAACATATGGATAAAATGCTAACTTAACTGATGTTCCTATTGGTGATGTACTGAGCCAGAAGGAGTAAGGGTTTCTGGAATTCCATTGAATGACCTCCTTGTTTAAGAACTTCCCCACTGGTGAACTGAAATGCATCCTTCTTAATCTCAAAGGGATGATTACTATATGGTAAACAAAGAACCTGTGTAGAGTATAATGCGAGTGGAAGCTAAGCAAAGTGGTGGCCAACCTTTCACAAAAAAATCTTGAGGTCATGGGAATTAGAGTGTGTTGGCCATTGTACCAAAGCATGTACTTGAGATGGATCTTATTGACCCCATGTTGTGTCTGGTATGAGTCCTAAATGCGGAATGGATGCATGTACAACATAGGATTTATTTACCTGAAGTGTATTCACCTAGACAAACTTGAGGATGTTGTGGATGTGTTGAAGATGTTCTGCCCAAGAATTACTAAAGACCAAGATATCATCAAGATAAATGATAACGCATTTACCCAAATGAATTTTTGCATTCATGCCAACTTGATGGTATCCAGCTGTCAAATCCATCTGTGTGAAGGAATAATCCCCTTGTAAGTCATCCACCAATTCCTCAATCCGGGGTAGGAGCTAGCAAGTTTTAACATTGGCTTTATTAAGGGCATGGTAGTGTGTCACTAGGTGCCATTCTGAATCATCCTTGTTTGGGATAAAAAAAGTGGGGGATGCATATGGAGACAATGAAGGTGGAATAGGGCCTAAGTTCAAGAGTTGACCAATTGGGTGTTCCATCTCAGTGGCCTCTCGGGGAGTGATGTGATAGGATAGGGTGTCGGGAAAAGAAGCACTAGGAATTAGATCAAGTTTGAGCTTAATAAAGTGATATGAGAGCAGTTCCCTCGGTTATGTGAAGATATCTGAAAATTCTTGGAGTGTGGAATCCATGGTAGGAGGTATAAGATTATTTTAGTTGTCTAGGTTAATGGGGTGAACTAAGCACAAAGAGACGCATTGGTTCAAAATGACTTGATTAATAGTCTCGTGGTCAATAATAGGTTGGGTGGATTTAAGAGAAGAAGAAGTAAGCACATATGTGTGGCCCTCATGTTGCAAGTGGTATTGATGAGATTTAGCATGATAGATAGCATGTCGAGCCTATTGGTAGGAAATTCCAAGTAACAAATTGGCACAATCAAGAGTAGAGACATCACACACCACAGTATCCCGAAAAGGGTCAATTGAAAAGGTAACCACATAACAGTGGGAGACAGTGAGACAAGGGCCTTCCTTTTGCACCCAGTCAAGTTGGTATGGGGATGGGTGTAGATTGATGGGGAGGCCCAGATGTGTGACCAAGTTATGGGCCATGAGGTTTTTTTTCTTTTGTTGTCTAAGATGAGAGTAAAAAACTCATGTTTAATATGACAATTATGTGTAAGAAGGGGTATATTAGATATGTCAAGTTCATTAGTGGTAATCAATATTAGAGAAGGGTCCACTTTGGTAGGATTTTCAAGAGATAATACTTCAGGATGGTTAAGGGAATCTGGTTGAACGACCTATGCAAATAGAGTTTGGTTGGTGTAAATTTTCTTAAGTGCCCAACAATGTACAAATGCATGCAACTTGGTCTTATGAAAGGTACACCAGGGCACATTTTTGGGTGTGGATGGGGAAGCAGGGGAAACCAGGGAATGCTCAGTATGTGAAGGACTAGAAATAGAAGGACCATATCGAGTTGGGGGAGAGTGGATTTGAGGAGCCACTTTACGCTCCATGACAAAGGCCCAAATAAAGGCCTTTTCCAAGGAAGGAAACTCAAAAAAATCGACTTCATGATGGAAAATTGTTAATAAACCATAATTAAATTTGACAATCAATACCTCTTCCGGATTTGAAATGTGTAGTTGGATGTGAAAATTGCAAAAGACATATACGTATCTCTATACTGATTGATGAGAAAGTTGTCATAGATACAACCATTTGTAAAAAAGGTCATGTCGATATCTCTGGAGATAGAAGTGGACTCTGAGTGCCTGGAAAAATCCCTCCCATGTCATAATGTGTGGTGTTTGTGTCTTGATCAGGTCGTCTATGTCCATGACTGAGAAAGAATTCTCCAACTGAGTGTACCATAATGTCTATACAATTCCCTCAAGTTACAAACCAACGATATGAAGCTTCATGTCTACTGTCATCTTAGGATATGTACGAAAGTATGTGGAAATATTGTGAATCCAAGAGTTGGCATTCTCTCCATTCATTTGGCCCACAAACTTCAATAATTGGAAGCACATATCAAGCTACATGGGTGTTGGAGATATGCATTGTTGCAGACAGAGTAGCTCCTGGAGAGCCATCGTTAAATACTGAATGGGAGCTATGGTAGTGGATGTGGAATCCTATATAGACAAATCTCTTCATGGTGGAATAACTTTAATTGACCATGGATGCCAATATGTCACTAGATGTTGTGTTGAGAATTACTGAACTCCTGAGGGCCCTAAGAAGGCACCAGGTACCTTGAATAGGGAGTGTAGAGAATGGTGAAAAATGACTTTGTTGGAAGCCCTGAAGAGGGCGCACTGGAAGTCCTGAGAAGGATGTCTGGCTCTGAGAAAAAGAAAAAAATTTGGATGGCCTCTCTTCTGAATTTTTTGGTTGAGCAGAAGATAAATTGGATTCAAGCTCTGATACCACTTGTAATATAATTTAGATCTGAACAACACGTAGAAAAATAAAATGCACAATCAAGAATAGAAATTAGATAGTGTGGAGATGAGAAAATAGAATATACAGAAAAATGGAGAAGAAGAATTAGAACAAAAAATAACCATCATGTTTTCTTGAGTGAGAGAGGAGAACCTTCTGTAAGCAAGGAAAAATTTTCCTTCTCGTTATTAACTGATTAAAATAGAAGTTGCAACAATTAACTAAATTCTTACAACAATTATTGCTAAAAGCACACTAAATGCTTACAATGAAAAGTGTTGAAGTGAACTATTGTCTATAATAGGAATATATGAAACTAATTACAATACTAATTAAGGAGCACCCCCTCATCCTGAGTGGCCAAGGAAGTGGGGCACATTTCCTAGTGGCCCAAATATGGGTTTGCATATAAAAAATATTCTTGGAAAAAAACATGATATGGGGAAATCTATTATATTGATGGTCATAAATGAGATTTTGAAGGAAAATATTAGGAGAATGAATGTGATTGATGAAGCCATAAATCTTCTCCATGTCCCTAGAATTTATGGTAAATGTTAATTCAATTGGAGTTAGACTAAAACCATCCTTCTTCTTTTTGAGGAGAAAGGACATCAAAAACATTACCCTAGTCTACTGAATTTTCCTTGGAACAATTTTCATTAAGAAAGAATTGATTTTCTTCAAATTGTTGGTTCTCCTCATCTAACAAAATCTCACCAACACATTCACAAATAAAACTACTAGTTGGAATTCAGTCCCAAGATCATGAACCCCATCCTCCATTGTCTCTTCTAAACACTTTCAATTGGAACTTTGTCCTTTCTGAGACATTATATTTCTACAAGTAAAGTTTCATGGATATCACTTTGTACTATTACATCACGTGTGCAAGGCATGGGTCACCAATTTGCACAATTTATGATAATGCTTCAATAGAATCCTTCAATTCTAACTTTGAGTACACCTTGTGAGTTCCTATTTAGTTCCAATATCCCAATGCAAGAAAATAAAGATCCAATATTGCTTTCAAAAGAAAAGGCATGAATTAAGTGATTTGAACCACATCCTACCACAACAATAGCTAAAGCATGGTGGACAACAACAATGCACACAAAATCACTTTGATCTTTCCTCATTGTAACCATATTCCTGTTATCAACAACAACAAAATTCCCCCACTTCTCTTGTTGATTATTTAACCTTTTAGCACTTTCCCAAGAGAATTTACAATGATCCTTTTCACACTTCTCAACTATGAGAACCATGATTATATTTGAACCTGCTGAGTACATAATCAACACCATTGCACTTGTAATAAAGCTTAACACTACCTTCTATAACCAATGATCATGCAATTTCAAAGACATCAACATGTATTTGTTCAAGACATGTGAATTCTAACCCATGCTAGGTTTTCCTTTGTTCATTTAGTGATCAATTCCAAATCTCCAAGACATGATAATTAAAGGTGGAAAATTTCAAAAGCATACTCTAAAAAATATGTTCAAAGAAAAAACACCTCAATGAAAACACATAACTTGAAATTTATTTTAGACTCTAGAAATAGAAACAGTGAACGGATGATTACATTAGATGCAATAAATTATTTCCAAAATAAATATAGTGAACATAAATGATTGGATTAGATGCAATAAATTCTTTCCACAATGAAAATAACCAAATTCTTTAAATAATCTCTTACGTATTCCTTGTATGTTATTTTTACATCATGGTTTAGTTGTTTATATTATCTTAAGCTTCCATATTGCAATCTACACATATGAAAATAAAAATAATTCAAAAACACTATAGAACTATGACAAAAATAACACCCCATTGTAATAAAATAGCATAACATGGTGAGGTATTGGCTGCAACAGTTTTTGAGTGGTCTCCCTTTGCTTGTCGGTATTTAATCTTTTTGGTATGCAGGTCGCTGAAAATGTATTGGACTTGGAGGAGGAGCTCCTTAACTACAGTATGGATCCGATGGAGGGAGTGGATATTTGGGGAATGCCAGCTGGAAATTTAGACTCTCCAAGTTCTGACACATCTTATGTTCAGGCTGGCATCAGGTCTAGAAGGTCAGTGGACTTTTGTCTCCTCTCCAGGTCTCTTGTTGGGGTTTTCTCCCTCCTCGGAGATTGAAACCTCTACCTCTTTTTTTTATCCTTTGTAAAATGTCTTGGGGTTAGTCCCAAAGCTAGGGTTCTATATTCCTATGGTGGAGCCCCTTCTAGCCTACCCTTTCTCATCCTGGGAAGAATCCCCCTTGGCCAGAGATATATGTGAGTCGACGTAGCTTGGTCAAGTGGATATAGGGATTCTCAGCAATGGATACCCTTTGGGTTTTCCATCCCTAGACTGGAGCTATCATCAAGCCATTTTTGAGGCGGGTTCTGTTCTACCTCCTAGTCCCCCTTCGAGGGAGTACAATGACCATCTAAACCCCATTGATTTCACAGACTCTCTCTTGGTTCACACTCAACTAACGAGTACGGTTCCAACTTGTTTAGGGATTGAGGAAGTTCTTTCTGAGGTTGAGGGGGTTGATCTCCCTAGGATTCAGTTGCCACCAAATGATCTAGTTCATCCTATCAATGTGCGTAAAAGGAAAAATAAGTGTTTGAAGGCTAAGGGCAGCCCAACAAGGCTAGTATCGGGAGAGGATACTACAATGTCACAGGTATTATAAATGTATTCTATGACTATGGTAGGGAATGTGCAGGGTCATCGCTTTATTGCAAAAAACTTGAAGGAATGGGTTACTTCTCTCTAATCAGTATCCTTAGGATATGTGCCTATGGTCAAACTACTAGCATGGGCATGGTTCATCTTTAAGTTTGGGAAGGACGAAGATGCAAAATAGGTAATAAATTTAACATGGAGCATATATTCAACCCATAATTTTTTCAAAATGTGGATGTCTTTATTTGATGCAAGGAAGGAGCAGCTAGATGTTGTTCCCATATGGGTTCATATTTCATTTCTTCTGGTGGATTTTTGGTCCTGAGAGATCTTCTCTAAAATTGGGAACACTATGGGTACTTTGTTAGATGTAGATATGCCATTCTTGGCTTCAAATGATTATGTTGTGGCATGCATTTTTATCTTAGAAACCCTAAGGGAAGGTTTGGCAGAGGATATGGAACTTGTGTTGGAAGGAAAGATCTTCAAGAAATGGTTGTAATATAAAGGAGTACCCTTCAAGTGTCGACAGTGCCATAAAAAAGGGAATATTGTAATCCAATGCCCACTCCCTTTCATATCTCAAAAGATTGGTGAGGGCTCCCCATCAATATGAAAAAGGTCATCTCCTTGATCTGAATATCCTTCAACATATTTTGGCAGTTACCAATATAGGAAGGCAATTCATAGTCCTAGGGAAAAGACCTCCTCTACAAAGGATTCAGTAGAAAGGAAATTCCATAATCTCCCCCCTCTCATTGATATTGCTCTGGCTAGAGTCACAATTTTACCTTCCATGGTTAGCTCCCCGGGACTGGTTTGTGGACGGATTGAGCCCGTCTCTCAAGGTATGTATTTTCCACCTCCCCGTCCTATTAATATTATGAAAAATTATTTATATTTATTGGGAAATGACTGGTTAGGTTATCCTAAAATCCTTTCCTTCCCACATAGCAGTTTGGCCCCTTTTTCCTCTTCTGAACAACTCCCCCCCATTGGTAACTTCTCCCTCATCCCTTCTCCCTTGGCCTTCGCTCCTCCTTGATTTTTAGAAGAATTTGAGTCCTCTTGGGATATAGAGGAAGAGGTAGTAGCACATAATTTTAGAAGCAGAAAAGTCCCAGGGTCTGGGGAATTTTTTTTGCCTGGTTTATGGAAGAACCTTGTGCCCATGTCTAGTTCAAAGCATAGAGGCCAAAAATATCACTTCTCAAATACTTAACACCGAGCACTGGTAGATGTAGTTGCGGGAAAGTAGATCTCTATATTTGGGGCACTTAGAGTAGTGCAACCCCAGGATGGAGTTTCCCCATAAAAATCATTTCTTTTAATTGCAGGGGTGTGGTGAGCCATCTAATTTTTTTTCCTTAAAGAGGTTGATGGAATCCAATTAGCTAGATATTATGTTATTACAAGAAACCATGGGGGAGAGTGATGCCATTGTCCCCTTACTTGAATCTCTTTTTAAAAAGTGGATTTTCATAGGCTTGGATGCAAGGAGTAGTTATGGTGGATTGGCTATTAGCTGGAGTGAAAGAAGGATAAATTTTATTAACTCCTAGGGTTTTGATTTGGGTTTAGGAGTGGAGGTCTATTTTGCATATTTGGGGAGGATTTTCACAATCCTCAATATCTATGGGCCATACTCTGATAGGGTCACCTATTGGTACTCCTTGATCTGGAAAAGTGTTTTCATAAGTGGAAGTCTTATATTAGGTGGTGATCTAAATTTATCCATGGTATTAGCAGAGGTCTATGGCCCTCGGGCCCGAGCTGATCTTGTTTTTCATTCCTTCAATCATATTTTTTTAAGTTGGCCTTTCTGATCTCACCTTAGTTAAAATAAAACCCACTTGAAGGAATAAGAGGATGGGGGAGGACCATATTTCCAAGAGGATAGACCATTTTTTGATCTCTGATAGGCTTCTATATCAACCCTTTCATTTCAAGCAATGGATCGGGAATGGGAGTGAATTAGATCACTCTCTTATCTTCTTTGAAGTATATGGTGGTCTGGGGAAGCCTCCCAACCCTTTGAAATTTAAACTAACTTGATTAAAGGAAGAGAGTTTCCAGGATCTGGTTAAAGGATGTTGGTTACCTTATAACCCATATTTGAGGGATGTTGTAGGGGTACAATTTTCTGCAAACCTCAAACGTGTAAAAAAGGAGGTGATGCAATGGGAACATAATAAAAGGGTGAGGGACGAGAGGGATATGAAATATATTTGTGAGTCCCTCCAGGTTATCTATGATTTGGAAGGGGAGGGCTATATCTCTCTAGATTCAAAAGAGGCCCTAATTTCCTTGGAAAAAGAAAAAATTTGTTTGTTGGAGGAACATGAGCAAGTATGGTGCCAAAAACGTTCTACTATTTGGTTGAAAAGAGGGGATGAAAATACAATTTTTTTTTAATCATATGAAAAAGGAAGGAAGATCATGAACACAATTTGGAGTCTTAAAGACTCTTCAGGAAGAGATGTCTATTCTTTTAATGATCTGGCACATCTGGGGAAGAGTCATTTTCAAAATCTCTTCAAGGAAAATAATGGAGCCAATATAGCAGAGATATTACAACCTGCCCTTGTTTTTCCCTGCTTTGTGAATGATAAAACAAATAGGCCTCTCATGGGGGAGGTCTCGGAGGAAGATCTTAAGGAAGTGCTTCACAATTTCCAGAAGAATAAAAGTCCAAGGCTAGATGGATGGACTATGTAATTTTTCTTGGGATTCTATGATCTAATTGGTAAGGATGTCCTAGCTGTGGTTGAAGAATCATGTAGAGAGGGACATATCCATGCACCCCTGAATGTTAATTTCACATCTCTAATTCCAAAATCTAATTCACCACAACATCTGGATGACTTCAAAACCATCTCACTTTCTAATTGTATATATAAGGTGGTGGCAATAGTGATTTTCGGGATAATTAAGGGGGTTCTGTCTGAGACGATTTCTAAAGAAAAATTTGGTTTTTTAGAGGGTCATCAAATTCACGAAGCGATTGGGGTGGCACATGAAATATTACATTCCATAAAATCCATGAAAGAAAAAGGGATGTTTCTCAAAATTGATCTATCAAAATCCTATGATCGTGTAAAATGGATTTACACGTGTCTCCATTAAGTGGGTGATGTGTTGCATCTCATTAGCTTCCCTTGCAATATTGATAAACGAGATTGCTTCCCATTTTTTTCAAGCATAACGAGGACTTTTACAAGGATGCCCATTTTCGCCACTACTTTTTCTCCTTGTAGCTGTTAACTCCCAAAATAGCACCGTCACTTTGGTTAGGTTTTACGCTAACTTGTTTTCAAAGGTTTATTGTGCGATGTGGACAGTGCCCACTTTCAACAGCTAAGGAGATCGTTTCATCAGTCGGCGCGCTGTTGAAAGTGTCGAATCTTAAAAGGTTCTTAAAATCAGTTCTCAAGTGGCGTGCTGTCAAAGATACATGCTTTAAACAGCTAAGGAGGGTCTTCTACAAAGTGGCGCGCTGTGGAAAGTGCATACTTTCCGCAGCTAACAGGGGCTTACAAAGAGGCACGCTGAGGAAAGTCAAGATTATCAACAGCTAACAGAGGTTGTACTCCCGGTTTGGCAACATCAAATCAAATCTTTGTTTCCATATCAGACATTGTTCACAAAGGTTCGTTTAGGGTTTTGAATTGCAAATGGAAAAATGACACTTAAACTTGCAGGGAACTTTTCGATCCCTTGCTGAGCTCCAAATTAAGATCTGACAACACCATTGGAAAGATGAGATTCTCTATATGTCGATCGACTATTCATATGTGAAAAATGGATTTTTTATGACCGAGAAATTCAATTTTGA
>JZKD02S1101244.1:1149987-1208645 GCA_000966675.3 Picea glauca | reverse complement strand
TGAAACTTTTTTTTTTTTTTGGATTTTTAGTGCACCATTAAAATAGGATTGATGGATTTTTGAGATAATCATCACTGAATTCTTCTTGTTGTTCTACTGTTGGAGATTCATCATCAATGTCATTATTATGTGCACCAGAAGCTTCTTTATCCTTGTCTTGAGAATATTTCTTATTATAAGTTTTATCCTCCAAACTCCTGTTCACTTGTTCAATCTTTACTATCCACATCTGTAAGTGTCCTGGTTTCTTGAGCTTTGTTCTCTGATCATTTATTATTGAAGTTTCTTTTTTCTTCCATATTTCATTTACTCCTTTTGTCATCCTATATGATGCATTTCTCATTGACTGTTTCCTTGAGTTCCAACAGTTATAGGCTTTGTGGCCATATCCACCACAACCATAGCATCTCATAGTGTAACAATGTGCAACAATATGTCCAACATGATTGCAGTTCCAACATCTTATACTATTGTTGAACCTACTAAATTTGTTTCCTCCATGATGCCTATAATCCAAGGCTTTATGACCATATTCATTACAAGAAAAACAATAAACTTTAAAGACACTCTCATACCTTCTTTGATGAATACATGAAGGTGTCTCTCTTATGTCCTTGCTTTGAGGTATATGAATGGCTTCTGGATGTCTTCCATGATATGATCTTCCAAATTTTGTAGTGTTTTTTTTATTTCTTGAACGTGAAGAACTTGAGTCATACCTGCTTTTACTTTTTGCAAATGAAGGAGTTGTGTCATACTTGTTTTCACCTTTTACAAATGAAGAACCTGCATCAGATTTCTTAGGGATACTTGTAACGCCCCCATTTTGGGTCGGGTAGGCACTACTTCGTGGAATAACAATCTCATACTTAATTCTATATATAAGACATGCATTTAAGAAAATGAAACACATTTAAACTCAAAGTAACCATAAGAATTACTGCTATTATAAATAATCAATGGATTTAACATTAATTCGTATGCACAGCAGAATACATGATAAATATAAATACACAGACATGCAGAAAAGTAATTAAAACATCATCTGGTACTTATCTTTGAAATGGTGGTAATTCCACCAACCAGGTGCAGCCTTCAACAAACCTCCCAGCCTTAGACCACACTGCTCATCAAGCTTAGTAGTGGCTCACTCCTGAGCTGGGACTAAGCTCCATCCCCAAGGAAAGGAATCCTAGGCTGGGTTGAGGTTATAGGGAAAACACACAGTCACAAGGAAGGATTCTCTCCCAGGAACCACTTATTCCCATTGCCCATAGACTCTCCTTCCCCACATGTCTATTCCACCCCATGAGTATACACCTTCTCTATCACCTAGACTATCCTTTGGCTTCTAACCTCCCTTTCCTTGGGTTTCAACAATAGATCGGACTGGAAGTCTCCGAGCTCTGTGGTAGCTACAGGGTTCCTTCCACGAGTTCTCTCCTTCCTCTGCGCACTCTCTCACCTGGAGAGAGTCACTCACAGGCCCAATGACCTATTCTTCAAACTTCAACCACCTCTCTGACCTGGAGAGAGTGTTGTACAAACTGGCCAACAAGCCACACATGATCAAACACTACATGACCACCAAAGTCAATGGGAATCCAGACACGAACACCCCAGGGAAACTACTGATAGGTGCAACAGCATAACCAGGCTTAGCAGGGATGGGACACTTCTGTTTTCTCAATCTGACAACATGGGATGGACTCACACTCTGGATTCTCAAGGATGCGTGATGATTTTTCCACGCAGGGGTCGATTCAAACTCCATGGTTTAGAACAGAGAAGGGGTGTACTGACTTTCTAGAACAACCACAGAATTTTTCTCTAAATCAACATAGGCTTATGGTTCAGGGGATGTATGGTTCAGAAGATGCACGAGGTCTCCTACAGAGATCGGACCAGTTCACGCTCAAAAGATCGGGTAGAATGGAGGCGGCCCCCCCACCATGGCTCATCTTAGCCATTTCATCTACATGTGCTTGGGTTGACACTTGTCACCCATGAAACTGCATGCATTCCTCCCCATTTGGAAGTCACTTGCCATTCCAAAAGAACTTAGGATAAAACATATATTTCACATGGTCTTCCTTGGAATAATACTAAAATATTATTCCCCAAGGACTTAATCCCCTAGGCTCAACACTTAGCCCCTCTTCCCACCTTCCAGCCCCTAATCCCTTTCCCACTCTGTGGAATCTTAGTCTCCCATCACTCATTCATCATGGTCGGTCTGTACGTGGTGGTGTTTATATTTTATTAATGTTTTGCATTGATACCTGTACAAAATCAGGCTCTTGGCCTTCAACCCTTAGGCTCTCTGGCCTAACAATCACATAAGCCCACCAGCTTATATAAAATTGGATCACCATCCTATAAAAAATATTTACAATTCATTTCATAAACAATATTTACAACAGGGCTCGACCTTGGGGACATTACAATCCCCCTCCCCTTATTTTTTCACTGTCCTCAATGCAACTTTACACTGCATCTGTAACTTTTTCAAAAGTTTCAAAAAGATGCGGGTACTCTTCCCGCATAACATTTTCATGCTCCCATGTTGCATCCTCGGGACCGTACCAGGTCCACTGGACCTTTATAAGATCTATGTCTCGATTCCAGAGCTATTTGTTTTTCCTGTCCAATATGCGCACAGAATGCACTTGCAGGATCCCTTCTTGTTCCACTTGAATCACATTCCAGTCAACAACCTGATTAGCATCAAGTATATATTTCTTAAGAAATGATACATGAAAGACATTATGTACAGTCATAGATGAAGGTAATGCAAGCTTATATGCAACTGGCCCAATCCTTTCCAGGATTTCAAATGGCCCACAAAATTCGGCTGCCAACTTGGCGCAACTTCCCAACTTCAGGGAACTCTTGTTAGTTTTCACTTTCAGGAAAACATGATCACCCACTTTGAATTCTCTGTGGGTTCTGTTCTTATCAGCATAACTTTTCTGCCTGTCCTGGGCAGCTTTCAAATTCTTCTTAATTTTTATCATTTGGTCCTCCATCTCCTTGAGAAACTCTGACCCAACTATTGCTCTGTCAGCTGGATTATCCCAGCTCATTGGAGTGTTGCACTTTCTTCCATAAAGTGCTTCAAATGGGCTCATCTTCAATGATGCATGATACCCATTATTGTAGGCGAATTCTACCAAATGCAGGTAGTCTTCCCATCTTGATGGTTTGTCCATCTCATACATTCTCAGCATGTCTTTTATTACTCTGTCCACCCTCTCTGTCTATCCATCAGACTCAGAATGATACGCTGTACTAAAATTCAGATTCGTTCTGAATCCTTTGAACAGTCCTTTCCAGAATTTCGAGGTGAATTTCGAGTCCCTATCAGACAAAATCATTTTAGGAATTTCATGCAAGCATGCCACTTCTTTTAAGAAGATATCAGCAACATCTGTTTCCTTGTGAGTGGTTTTTAGTGGAATAAAATGGGCAGATTTTGTAAGCTTGTCCACCATAACCACGATCGAATCATGTTGCTTGCTTGTTTTGGGCATTCCTATAATAAAATCCATGGTCACCACTTCCCACTTCCACTCAGGAATGGGCAAAGGTTGTAGCAACCCTACTGGGTGCCTATGTTCAGCCTTAACTTTTTGGCACTCCATACATTTGGCGATGTATTCAGCAATCTCTCTCTTCATACCCAGCCAAAAGTAATGGCTTTTGACTGTTGCCACTGTCTTCTGATATCTAGGGTGTCCAACATAAGTCACGTTATGTATTTCTTTTAGAATCGCAAGTTTCAATTCATGGACATTGGGTATATACACTCTGTCTTTATACAGAAGTAATCCATCAGCTTCCAAGGTGTAACGTTCCCTTTTATGTGGCCTTTCACTCTGTTGTATCTTTGCTACCAAATCTCTGTACTGCAAATCTGCATTTGTAGCTTCCAAAATTCTATCCTTAATATCAGTCCTATACATGCTAATGGTTGTAGCATGTAAGTCATGCACTTTCCTACTGAGTTCATCAGCCACCTTGTTTTCCTTCCCCTTGATATGCTTGATATCAAAGTCATATTCACACAGAAACTCAAGCCACCTACTTTGTCTAGCGTTTAAAGTTGGTTGGTCAAACAAATATTTCAAACCATTGTGGTCTATTCTCAATTCAAATCTCCTTCCCATGAGGTAATGTCTCCATTTCCTCAGAGCATGGACAATTGCTGCCAGCTCCAAATCGTGAGTGGCATAATTATTTTCATGCTCTTTCAACTTCCTAGACTCATAACAGATTACAAATCCATCTTGGTTGAGAACTCTTGCCAACCCTTCCTTACATGCATATGTGCAAACCACGAAATCCATATTTGGATCTACAATCCTCAATATTGGAGTGCTGGTTAATAGCTGCTTCAATCGCTGGAAACTGTTCTCACACTCTTTAGTCCACTAAAACTTTTCCCTCCTTCCTTTGCAAGGAAGTGATAGGATGAGATAACTTTGAGAACCCTGCTATAAATCTTTTGTAATAGCCCACTAGACCCATAAAGGATCTAACTTCTGCCACATTCCTTGGCACTGACCATTCTCGGATGGCCTCAACCTTCTGAGGATCCACAATGATCCCTTCTTTTGAAATAATGTACCCCAAGTAATGGATCTGCCTTTGGTAAAATGAGCATTTGCTCAATTTGGCATACAATTGGTGTCCTCTCAACACTTGCAGCACCAGTCTTAGGTGTTGTTCATGCTCTTCCTCTGACTTGGAATACACCAAGATGTCATCTAGGAAGACTATGACAAACTTGTCTAAATAGTCCCTGAATACACCATTCATCAAGCACATAAAAATAGCAGGTGTGTTTGGCAGTCCAAACGGCACCACTATGAACTTGTAATGACTATACCTTGTTCTAAAGGTGGTGTTGCTAATGTCCTCATCCTTTATTCTTACCTAGTGATATCCTAATCTAAGATCTATCTTCAAAAATATTTTCGCACCCTTCAACTGATCGAAAATATCATCGATCCTTGGTAGAGGATACTTGTTCTTGACAGTTACCTTGTTCAACTGTCGGAAATCAATGCACAACCTCAATGTGCCATCCTTCTTCTTCACGAACAGGAATGGGGCACCCCAAGGTGACACGCTGGGGAAAATGTACCCCTTCTTTAGAATCTCTTCAAGCTGCAATTGCAACTCTTTCATTTCTGGTGTACTCATTCTATATGGAGCTTTCGACACTAGAGCTTTTCCAGGCATCAAATTTATAGAAAAATCAATGTCTCTCTTCGGAGGTAGTCCAGGTACCTCCTAAAATACGTCTTTGAACTCTGTGAGTGCCTCATGGTCTTCAATCCTTGAGAATTCCTCTCTAGATGCTTCCTCCACATGGGCTGCAAATAATTGGCAACCTTTTCTGTAGCACTTCTTCAGCTGCATAGCTGAGATTTCTCTAACAACCACAGCTCTAGGAATCCCTTGGACTATTTTCTGATTCCCCTCCTCATTCAAGCATGTAAACCTCTTGTTACGACAGTCCAGGAGGGCATGGTGCTGGTCCAACCAGTCCATTCCAATTAAATATTCATAGGATCCTAAAGGCATAATATTCAATCCAGCCTTCATGCTCAGTCCTTTCATATCCACAAGAAAGGACTTCACCAGCTCAGCAACTTTCCTCTTGGTTCCTATAGCCAACTTCACTAAGCAAGACTTTTCATGTTTTCTTCTTGATAAATGAAAACTTTCCACCACCATAGGATCTACATAACTATGGCTAGCCCCTTAATCGATTAAAATACTAAATGGTCGGTTGTTAATCATACCTTCCACTTCAATCATGTGTGATTGAAATTCTGCTTTCTTGTTGTCCAGGGCAACGTAGATCCTTGGCATTCTGCTGCCATATCCTCCACTATTTTAGCTTGTTGAACATTGTGGACAGTTCTCGCTTTATCTTTTTTGTGGGGGCAGTCTTGGTACCTATGGTTTCCTTTATAGCCCCAACACTCCATAGGTGGCGATATGGGCATTTGTCCATCCACTTCAGCCTTCCTGGGCTCCCTAAAGGATGGTTGTCCCTGAGGATTGTTTCTGAAAAAGGGAGGCTTGTTTCCCTTCAACCTCTACTCTTTCTTGAACTTCTTCTGATCATCCCAAGCCTTTCAAAAAGTAGGCCTTTCTCTTTGCTATTCATACAAGCATTTTCCCCTTATTATTGTTTCTTCCATAGTCTTGGGATCGTCATACTAGATTTTTTCACTAATCGAAGGTGGTAGTCCACTCAGATATCTTTGAATCTTGACAACCTCATCTTTGATGAATGGAACATACTTTATTATTTCCAAAAACCTTCATTCGTATTCATCAATGGTCATGCTGCCTATCTTGAGTTTGAAGAACTCCTTCATCTTTCTATCATAGTATCTTTTAGTCAGGTATTTCTTCTTGAAATACCCCTTGAACTCCTTCCAAGTGACATCTTTCTCTCTGATGTGCTGCACCTAAACAAACTGATCCCACCACATGGATGTTTTTCCTTTCAATTGATACATCGCAATTCTTCCTTCTGCATGAGAGGAATAATTCTGTAGTTGGAAATATTTCCTCATGCCAAGCAACCAGGTTTCGACATCTTCCTCCTTCTTATGTTCTCCATCAAACGTTGGAGGCTTGATCTTGGTCATCTCTCCCTTCAATTCATCCACTCCAGATCTTTGGTGTTTTCTGGTAGGGGACATGCTTGAACTACTGCGTGCCTCCCTACTAGAATGCTTTGGGGAGCGACGATGATGTCTGCTACCACTCCTCGGTCTTCTTCTCCTCTCAAGGGTCCTGTGAATCTCTGTCTTTCTTGAGTCACTCCTCTTCTCCAATTTCCTTTCTATTATTTCTAGGCTCTTCAACATTTTTAAGTTGAATTCACCCTGTTGATCCTTGACCCTCATGAGCTTTTGGCTATCATCTCGGTGAGCCTAGGCATCTTTCTGAAATCTTTCAATGAGTTTCATCATATGTCCCTCCTTATCCATCTCTTTTCCATGCCCATTAGAGTTTGATCCTTCGATTCCCAAGTTGACATCCCTTCCTACCCTTTCGTCCTCTGTTTCGGAGGCAATCTGCACCTCTTCCAATTCCATACTCAGCGTCGGTTTTCGGTTTTCCTGACACTCATTGAACTCTACACACACAATGTGAAGTCAACCAGAGTTTGTCATGCCTTATCCCTTAATAAAAAACACAACAGTCATTAACCAATGTCAATAAGAAAATGTTTCAAATTCACTAAGTTTTCTGAACTCTGTTTGACTCTGCAAATTTTTGGGACTTCAGTTTTCAAGGTTTTTGTCCACGAGGATCCAACAGTTAAATCCTCGACAGTTCTTATGTCCTTCAAAAATTTCAGGATTTTGGAACTTCGGGGTTTTTTCCCATGAGGATCCAATAGTTAAATCCTTGACAGTTCTTATGTCCTTCGAAATTTTCATAATTTTGGAACTTCAGGGTTTTGGGTTTCGGGATTTTTGGTCCCCGGAGGTTCTCGCACTCGCTTCCCTCTTCAACTCCCGACTCTTGAACTTCCAACCTCTCTTCCCCTGGGCCCACTGCATAGCTTTCACCAACCTCGGTGGCATGTGGTACATTCAGGAGGGTCCACATCACCTTTGGTGATGTCATCGGGTCCCACCATTCTCGCTTGTCTTCTCGATTCATTGGAACATGGTGCACACCCATGTGTCCATGTCCATTCCAAGGAAATCCAATGGTTAGACTTCTCTCAGATCTACGACGTAGATCTTTTTGGCATTTCGAGATTTCGGCATCAGGAGTTTGTGCATCCCCACATCTCGAACTTTCATTTGCCGAAATTCTAAAATTAATATCTACTCTTCCACTTGATCCAATGGTTAAGTTCCTCTCTTACGATCTACGGTGTAGATTATTTTTGAATTTCGAGTTTCACTATTTCACGAATTGCGAAAACAAGGTTCTTCCCTTTTGGTTTCCTGGGTGCAGAACTGTCATCCAAAAGCCACATGTCCCCCCGATGGATGGTCCCAACGAATTCAGGATTTCATGTATAACGATTTCCACATTCTTGTGCAACTCGAAAGGGTTTTTAAACCCTGCGCATGTTTTCCATATCTGATGGTCACAAGGGTTCTCCTTTTCCCCAAACAGATCCTATAACTCCAACACTTCTGGTGTGGAGTCCTCTCTCCCTGTGGCCAAATGCCACCCCAGCTGTGGTTTCATAACACCACTACACCTCCTGAGATGGTAACACGGTCAAGTAACTCCTTGACACTTAGGAGCATTCAAAGGTCTAAAATTGGTCCTCCAGACACAATTTCTCCTCGAACCCTTGGTCCAAATACCACTCAACTGGTCCATCTAGGCTCAACATCGAAACCTTGGCTCTGATACCAAACTGTAACACCCCCATTTCGAGTCGGGTAGGCACTACTTCGCAGAATAACAATCTCATACTTAATTCTATATATAAGACATGCATTTAAGAAAATGAAACACATTTAAACTCAGAGTAACCATAAGAATTACTGCTATTATAAATAATCAATGGCTTTAACATTAGTTTGTATGCACAACAGAATACATGATAAATATAAATACACAGACATGCAGAAAAGTAATTAAAACATCATTTGGTACTTATCTTTGAAACAGTGGTAATTCCACCAACCAGGTGCAGGCCTTCCACGAACCTCCCAGCCTTAGACCACACTGCTCATCAAGCTCGGCAGTGGGTCACCCCCAAGCTGGGACTAAGCTCCACCCCCAAGGCAAGGAATCCTAGGCTAGACTGAGGTTACAAGGAAAACACACAGTCACAAGGAAGGATTCTCTCCCAAGAACCACTTATGCCCACAGCCCACAGACTCTCCTTCCCCACATGTCTGTTCCACTCCAAGAGTATACACCTTCTCTGTCACCTAGAAAGTCCTTCGACTGCTAACCTCCCTTGCCTTGGGTTTTAGCAACAGACCAGACCAGAAGTCTTTGAGATCTATGGCAACTACAGGGTTCCTTCCAGGAGTTCTCTCCTTCCTCTGCGCACTCTCTCACCTGGAGAGAGTCGCTCACAGGCCCAGCTACCTGTTCTTCCAACTTCAACCACCTCTCTCACTTGGAGAGAGTGTTGTACAAACTGGCCAACAATCCACATAGGATCAAACACTACACGTCCACCACAATCAATGGGAATTCAGACACGAACACCCCAGGGCAGCTACCGACAGGTGCAACAGCATAACCAGACTTAACAGGGATGGGACACTTCCGTTTTCTCAATCTAGCAACATAGGATAGACTCACACACTGGATTCTTAGGGATGCGTGACGAGTTTTCCATGCAGGGGTCAACTCAAACTCCATAGTTTATAACAGAGAAGGGGTGTACCGGCTTTCTAGAACAACCACAGACTTTTTCTCGAAATCAACACAGGCTTCTGGTTCAGGGGATGTACGGTTCAGAAGATGCACGAGGTCTCCTGCAGAGGTTGGATCGGTTCATGCTCATACGGTCGGGTAGAATGGAGGCACCCCCCCCACCATGGCTCATCTCAGCCATTTTATCTGCATGTGCTCGGGTTGACACTTGTCAACCATGAAACTGCATGCGTTCCTCCCCATTTGAAAGTCACTTTTCATTCCAAAAGAACTTAGGATAAAACATATATTTCACATGGTCTTCCTTGGAATAATATTAAAATATTATTCCCTAAGGACTTAAGCCCCTAGTCTTAGCCCCCTAGGCTCAACACTTAGCCCCTCTTCCCACCTTCCAGCCCCTAATCCCTTGCCCACTCTGTGGAAGCTTAGTCCCCCATCACTCATTCATCGTGGTCGGTCTGCACGCGGCGGTGTTTATATTTTATTAATGTTCTGCATTGATACATGTACAAAATTAGGCTCTTGGCCTTCAACCCTTAGGATCTCTAGCCTAACAATCACATAAGCCCACTAGCTTATATAAAATTGGCTCATCAACCTATAAAACATATTTACAATTCATTTCATAAACAAGATTTACAACAGGGCTCGACCTTGGGGACATTACAATACTGATATTTTCTTTATTGTATCCAAGGCCAAATTTGTCATTTGGTAATCTCTGACTATCCAACGTCTCATCTAGTGTTATGGATCTTTTTAAGAACTTGTTTTGGGTTTCTGACTTCTCAATCTTCTTTATGAGATTCACAACTTCTGCTTTGAGCTCATGATAGGATTCTTCCTTTTTGTCCAACTGGTTCCTTACTACCTCTTCTCTCCTTTTGGCTTCTTCAAGTTGGATTTTAAGATTGACATAGTTTTCCCTTAGTTCCTTTAGATCTACAATGTTTTTGTTTAAGACATCATCTTCCTTCTTTTCTTCTTTTGCTGAACTGATTTCATTCTTCAATTTCTTGATTTCCTCTTCCTTTGCTTTTGTTAGATCAACAAATTTTGTTTTCAATCTTTTGATCTCTTCTTCTTTGTTTTCTAACCGAATCTTTTTCTCATATATTATCTTTTCATTGTCCTTGAGCATTTTAATATCAACATGATTGCAATCGGAAGATTGTGAAGAGTTTTTACCTTTATAGATGGTTGAGTCTTCTCTTTTGATTTGATACGCCTTCTTGGGAGGATGAGTAGATTCTTTGGAGGTATCATCACTAGACATGTCGTCTTCAAACTCAATCTAAGTAGTAGGACTTGATCCTTTAACCATGTGTACTTGGTCATATCCAAGGCTAGATTTTTTCAAGGGACATCTCTGTAGAATGAGACCTTTATCAAGGGCTTTAGTCCCTTTCTTGAATTTTTCAACAGTCTTAAGTTGATTCTTTATTTTTTTACAAATTTGATTATATTTTCTCAGTTCATCCAAATCACTTTCAAGCTCAACTTCCAGATTGACTTCTGCTTCAATGTCTAAGTTTTTTTCAAAAGAATCTTCATCACCATAATTGTTGTAGATTGAACTTTGTTCTGATTGAAATGCTTCATTTGACTTCTCATTTGAGTAGAGGTCTTTTAATTTTTCCCAGAGTTCTTTTGCAGAGTTACATTCACCTGTCTCTTCTTTGATATCATCAGGTAATCCATCAAGGACTATATTCATTACCATTGAGTTAATTTTCTTGGCTTTCTTTTGAGCTAGAGTCCTTACTCTATTTGGTGGGAAATAATCATTGATCACTAAATTCCACACATCATGTCCCAATGCCTTTAGATGACTTTCCATTCTTGTACTCCAAAATATGTATTCTTCTTTTCTAAGTATTGGAGTTCCATTCTCATTGTAAATATTTTGTCCATCCATGTGTGCTTAATTTGATCTTCCTTTCAGTTTGTTAGACTATGCTTAAAGGAACCTTCCCTCTGATACCAAATGATGGAAATATCCAGCAATAATGAGAGGGGGAGGGGTGAATCAGTATTGCTTTTTTTTTTTTTAACTTCATCCATATTAAGCACACATATTAATTATTCAATTAAGCAATATATGATGAACAACAAATCCTTATGAACACAAGATTTTATCGCAGAACCCAACTGGGAAAACCACCAACACTTTTCTCATTAATAAAAAGTCCTTTTACAAAACTATTTTCAAGCTACAACTTGATGGAGAGTTATTCCCCAAGTTTCTTCAGCTACAACTGAAAGGATGCAACCACACCCTCATTCACCAGCACCAACTGGTAGGAGGCTTCGACCCCCTGTTTAGTCAACTACAACTGACAAGGAAGCACCAACTCCCTCTGTTCACCAACACCAACTGGTAGGAGGCTACAACCCCCTATTTAGTCAGCTACAACTGACAAGGAAGCACCAAATCCCTCTGTAGGCATCAACCTGCCCTTGCACCACCCAACCACCCTTATTTTTATAATGAAATATAATCTCTTTTGTACTTCATAACTGCTTCTCTGTCTTCTTCTATTCTTGATCTTCAATAATACATTGACAGGCACCTTTAGAACAAAAAGTTCTTCATCTTGGACTCTGCTTCTGTTTTTTATCTTCTAATCTGGACTACAGAGACACCATATTCTCATCACGCAATATCGTTTATATAACCTTCAAACTGGTGTGAGATACAAAACAACGTGTCCCTTTGTTTGGTGGATCGCACCTCTTAAGATAACTTAACCATAATCACATTTTAATCATCTTTACCATGAATACCTTTCATAAATTGAACACAGCATGGATCAATTTTATCCATTAAATTTGTTCTCGGATATCTGTTAATTTCATAGAGACCAGATACTACGGAGGCGCTTCCTTCAAGCCATTGCATATGACCAATGGCATAGAACCATGGGCTTATCAAACTTTAGCGACATATCTTAAAACACTAATAGCATATGACCATAGAATATGACCGAATGCTAAGTAGAACAAGTTTATGAGCACTTTACCAAATCAACGGTCACGATTCGATTACTCGTTGAGATGAACGACACACGAGGTTTCGGCTTTTCGTCCTCCGAGACTTCGTTACCTCCAACCTCCCAAAACTCACGATCATGAAATCGTGAAATAATCTGACGGTCTGTGTCTATTTCGCGAATACAGATCAACGGTCTACTTTAGACCTAGAACTCGTCCTTTCACTATTGAATCCGACGGTTGTGACTTGATCATACGATGAGATGGATGGATGCTAGGATTTCGACACTTTGCCCTTCAGTTTTTTGGGATTTCAGAACTCTTGTCAAGTAAAAACTCCCAAAATAAGACTTCTAGAGTGATGTAAATGCTTACATCACTTGATGATGTGTCACAATCCTATTGGCTTCCACATGTCATTCATATACGTGATTTTCACGTACCTGAAATGCAGTATCAGCTTGACACTTGTCAGTGTTTGAATATGCCACATGTCCTTAGTGACATGGTCTTCCACATGTCCTAGCTGATGAGGTTTGCTGACCAATAGTCTTGATCCAACGATCCTTCATCGTCCTCCAAATCCAATGGACCTTATTCTCTCATTTTTCATTGCTTTAATCCAACACTGTAATATGATCAATGGATGAGAGCAACTTCGAATAAAACTTTTGTATTGGACGAATGTTGGTATTTCGGGACTTCATTTGTCAGGACTTCGAGACATGCAACATGTCAAAACTCCCGAGGTGGATTTCTCCGATTAGATCGGATGGCTTAGAGATTAACCATGATCCAACGGTCCAGATCCTCTCTCGTGATTTCGCGTTTCTCTATTTGGAAGGTTAGCACTTCTAGTCTTTGACTTTCTAGTCAGCGAAGTGTTGATCCAAGGCCATGTGTCCTCTAGCTCAATGGCCAGGATTCGCTCTCGATCCAATGGTCTGGATTGGATCGCGAATTCACATTTCAGTATTTCAAGAGGCATGCTCTATTCTCTCAACTTGCAATCTCTAAATTCATTAAATCTGGTATGCCACTTTTGTCAGATCGACGACCCATGTTGCTCCTCCTGATCAACGGTCCTTATCTTATCGTGATTTCAAGTTTCACAAGTTCAGGATCCTTGTCTCCTAGACACTCCTAATATTTTGATTCCCAAGTTCTGAAGGAACTCTCAGCTAACCACTGTGCAGCTTCTCTTGGATCTATGGTTGAGATCATTTGTCAATTCTTTGATCGAATGGCTGCTGTGACTTCTCACAATTTTCTGTGCAATGGTCGACTTCTTAATATTTCTAAGGAACCCGGTGAAGTTTCTACGGTCTGTTCTTCCTCCAGAGCTTTTGATCAATGAATCATTGTTGATCCTATCGTGATCAACAATAGTCACGAAATTCTTTAGCCTATCTATGCACAACGTTTTTCCTTCTGAGGTTTTGAACTTCATATTGTTCCCTCTTTCAATATCTGCACACTGTTTTGACATCATCACTTCGTTTGTTGACATCAATGACAGTTGACATCAATGATAGTTGACATCAATGACAACCTGTCCAACAGTAACAAGTCCAACACTTTACCCCTGGTTACAACAATTTCCTGCATTTTTTGCCCAAAGAGTTGCCATAAGTTGCATAGACCACACTCGTGGCCTGTTGTAGGGTTAAACTATAGGGAAACATTGTTTGGCTCCATATCTCAACTACGCAAAGGGTAGAGGTTTCAACTTTGTTCCCGCGATTAGAACCCGGAGCCAAGTTTTGAATCCCTCCTTGCATCAAAGGGATACAGTCAAACAATGAACCATGTAAACCTCCACACTCCTCCTTCGCAGGTCCAAAAAATAAATATGCAACAACAACATATCAAATGCAATAAAAATCATTACCCTTCACCATATGTCTCCTACAACCACGCAGTAGCAAATTTACACTACAATAATCCACTCTCATTTTCCTGGGCCCTCCTGTGAGGGAGTCAAGCCCAGTCCCGCTCTAATACCATGTTTATTTTTCTATATGAGATGATATATGATCAATATATTATTACAATGATGAGTGTTCCATTTATAGAGAACATATGGTGACCATCCATGAAAGGATGCGTCCCTTGGATAATCAATAACTATTTATTATTATAATTTACTTATTATATATATTATTTAATAATCAATAATTATATTATTAATTATTAATCTATGATAATGTTTTCCTGATGTTGTCCAAACATCAACAAGACTAGCTCTCAAAATAAGGATTTCATATGGGACATGGGCAATTGTTGATTATTGAAAACATCAGAGGAACCTTTTATGAGTTTTACGATATAAATTTTATAGAGGAGCAACATCGCAACTCAGTTTCAAACTCATCTTGAATTCCAATATCTACACTCTTTTTTCCACATATATTACAATGTTCACAAAAGACTTTAACGATTTCATCTAAAATGGTTTGTCTACAGCTAACTTATGTATACTGGTTTCTTTTTGTAAAAATATTTTGTATTTAGTAGGAAATATCTAGAATACTTATTTTCCTTTAGTCAATGAATGTAATTATGTAGAGTTCTCTCTTTGAAACGTTTTTTTGGCCTTTTGTGTGGATCACTACAAAAGTGCTACAACAAAATACATGGTTACATGTATCTTCAAAATGTAATTTTCTTTCTTGATGAAATAAAATTACGCTTTTTCTCAGGAAAAATAAATAGCATAACATAGAGACTACAAAAGAGTAGGCCTTTGATGGAATTATTAAACTTAAAAGGTCACCATATGGAAAAAAAAATTATATCCCTCTATCCATTCACCTTTCAACCTAACACAAAAGAGTTCCAAATTGGTCATGATCAAACCAATAGGAAAACTTTTTCAAATACTTTGAAAAATAATAATAATAACAAATAAAGGAAAAACAAACTTGTAAAAGGTATAAGCATGTCCAATATAATAATTTTTCCAATTGGGTGGTGAAGAAAATTCAGTTTTTGTAATGTACCCAGCTTGCTAAACCCATTTAAAATTCCTTGATACAACAAAATGAACAAAGGAAAAAAACCCAAAATTTTACATGCATATAACAGTACATTAAAATTTTGTGAATGCAATTAATCAAACAAACACAACATTCAAATATCCAATTTGCACAACAGAATTAAACATACAAAATATAACAATACACTTATCTCTTGATAATATCCAACTAGTTGTGTATGAAGGACATTACTCCCAACCATAGGCTTGTTGTTTCATTACACTCAACATCTAGCCACCCTCGAGCTATCGAGCTAGGGATATGAGTCCACAAGGAGGTATGGCCCTCTTGGTTGTCCATTATCCACACACAACAACCCAAAAACCAAGTTCTAACTCCTAAAATAATTACAATCCACCATTTCTTTTTCCTCTCAACCTATACAACCTAAGGAATGGGATCCCCTTCTCTATCACGTAGTCCGTCAGGATATCCCACTTCCCTCTAGTGCTCCAACACAAGGTTGGCCATGAAATCTCATAGCTTGGGACTCCAGGAATCTTAGTTTTAACAATGGAGTGCTCATAACAACCTTCTTAGGGCCCTTGAGCAATTTTCCTCTATAGGAAATACACTACAATTAGTACACAACATGATTTTCAGCATAAAACTTAGCCCTCTCATGGTTTCTCTCATACACAGCATGGCCAATGCTCTATCTCATCACCCAACTCTCCTCTTGCTGCCAAAAAACGTCTTTTAAAAAAACTCATCTTTTCCTAATCGAATTTCCTTTTGTCTCATGCAATATTTGACTCTCACATTTCCCAAAAAGTGGTTTTACTCAGCCCATGTTGTCATAAACTAGTGAGATGACTTTTCCCACCAACTACTCTTACATGCATTCAATGATGGGTTTGACAATTCAAAGGAGGTGAACATTAATAATACAATGGATTGGATTTCCTAGGCATGTGGAACCCCCTTATTCCCCCCCTTTATCCCCCTCTCTTGTGGAATCATAGCTCCCTATTGTTACCATTCCTCTCATATCACAGCCAATTTTTTATTCTTATTAATAATTTCAATCTATAACTTACATAAGCTTGACCCTCGACCATATTAATCAATACAGACTCTTCGGCCCAAACCATACTCGCTCACCACCCTAAATTACATATGTACAATTACATTATAATTTATAAGAACTAAAACTGGAGATGTTACAATTTCACTAAAGGCACAAATAAGCACTTGGGGCCCATGTGTTTGAAGAATATCCCTTATTGCAACATCTTTGTTGAACCCTTTTTATTACATAAATAATTTATCACCATTTAAACAACAAAGTATGCATGATACAACCCCAAATATTACATACATCATAATTGTGCAAGGACTACAAGTCGATGAAATTAATTTTCTTATCAATATTGTTGATTAGTACACAAGTTATTGGAACATGAATACAAATAGAACAAATATATCACTTCAATAGGAACTTTAGATACATGCGGTCTTGCAAAGGAGGACTGAGTGTCAAGTTTTCATATTCCATTTGTCAATTAAACATTCTATATAATGATATCCAAAAGCAATTATTCCAAAATGATGAACCTGACAACTTCCACACATATTTGGTTTGATGATATACTTACATTGATCAGTATATTTACATTGAAAGAAACCCTCAACTAGGGATAAGACACTTTTTTTTAAATAGTGCTTATAATTTAGGGTTATGCCATTTCGACTTTTGGTAATGTTGAAATACAAGGATTTGCTACTTGGAATTTTCAAGTAATCTTACACTGAAGAAGGCATGGCATTGAGAACCCACCAACCCACAAAGGTCACAGGAACAATCACAAATTCACAAAAAATCACTCTCTATCAACACTCAACATTGGCATGCATACCCATGATTGTCCCTTCTCAAAGAAACCTCATGAACAAATTGATCCTCCTCCCTATTTCCATGTAGATATAATTTAATTTTCTCTTTCCTCTAGCTGAAAAGTACCCCTATATTACCCATTTTATGAAATGTCCTATTATGTGCTCTTTTTACATGGTTTATCTCTATTCTTAGTTTCCTTCCCATTGTTTAAATCCATTCTTGTAAAAGGTATTGTAATTTCCTATTTCTTTCCATGAAATTGCCATTAAACGAGATCTAAAATAAGTAAGGAACACTCCTTATTCACTAACTTGATTATTTTGAGGTTTATGGATATGGCCAACACCTATATGTTATTGACACTAAGCCAAGTACAAAATAATAAAAAACATTATTAATGATTTCCCAGGGGGGCACTATAGAAGAAACTATAAATATTAAATTAGGAATAGAGATAAAAGTTATATTAGGATCCATTTTATCATCTTTGTGTTTGGGGCCTTCCAATTATCAAAGACATTTCATCCACAAACAATAACCTTCATCCATCATCATTTTTCTCCTAAGGTATCTTGTCCACTTCTGAAATGGCCATTGAGATACATGATACTTAGTTATCTAAAGGTGGTTGAGGAGCCTCATTATGTTATGTGGATAGTTCTACATTCACTCCCTTCTCTATATTGTTAAACTTAATATTTGCATTCAAAAAATTCTATAAAACTTGTGAAATCTAGTTAGATGTTTAGATTATAAAAGTTTCACGTATATGATCAATTCCATTATTTTCATGATCATGTTGGATCTAGGGAAAATTTTAAGAAACCCCACTAAATTTATATGTGTAATAAATGGGTGAATCCCCATGATACATAGGAAAATTTGAAGGCTATTTTATCAATAATATAATATGTATATACAAATTGTTGGTGAATCTTTCACTGAATTATAAAATCTTGTAGAATCTTGGTGAATTTTTCATTGAATTATAAAATCTTGCAAAATCTTAGCAAATATTTCATTGAATTATAAAACATTGTAAAGTCTTGGCAAATATTATACTAAATTATAGAACATTGTGAAGTCTTTGTAAATTTTTTGTTAAAGTATGAAATCATATATAGCAATAGGAAAATATATTCATTAAACTATAGTATACTCATTTTACATGTTTGGAAAAAGACACATAATTTTTCCCTTATCCAAACAATGTTGCAAACATCATGGGTTGGGTTTGTCAGGGTTGTTATTGTACACTCTTGCATATCTATGTTGATCAATTCTTATGTCTAAACCTGTGTATTTTATCTTAAATTTATGTGGATGTGAAAGGAGTTCCCCTTTTCTCCCAAATTCATTATCTTCTGCATTTAGCATACATTCCACATTTCCACATCCCTTTATGAAGCAATCATACCCTTCCTCAACATTTTGTCATTTTTTTTGATTTCCTATATGTGCTATGAAGAAAAACCTTGCATCGAGTTCATGTTCTGCATCCTGCATTTATTCTATTATTTGCACTCTACATAAGGACCCCACACATTATTTTATAGTATTCTGCATTGGCTTGATACTTAGTTTATTTTAAGTTACGTCCCATGCAGGGGACTTAGTTTATTTTGAGTTATGTCCCATGTAGGGGACTCATCAAAAAAACATTTCTCCCCAAACCATTCCTTCACATCAACCTTTTCCTCGAAAACCTTTTTCTATACATGAGCTCTCTCCCCATAGCTCCTACTTCCACAAGGAAACCAACATTGCAGAAATTTGTATCAAAGAAATCCCCATGCTACATGGTGTGCCTAAGGAAATAGTGTCTAATAGAGATTCCAAGTTCGCTTCCAAATTTTGGAAATGATTGCCTAAAGGATTTTGGACAAATCTAAATTTCATCACAATGTATCATCCATATTTAGATGGGAAAACATAAATGATCAACCAAATAATTGAAGATATTTTGAGGATGTATGTAATGAACAAGCCTTCCAAGTGGGAAGACTATATGCATTTGGTTGCATTTACTTATAACAATGGGTATCAAACATCATTAAAGATGAGCTTGTTTGAAGCCTTATATGGTATAAAATGCAACACACCAATGAGTTGGGACAACCCAACAGACATAGTGATTATGGGGTCAGATTTGCTCAAAGAAATGGAAGAACATATGATAAATATCAGAAAAAATTTAAAGGTTTCACAGGACAAGCAAAAGAGCTATGCCGAAAAAGATGAGGCGCATAGAGAATTTAGAGTGGAAGAGCACGTGTTTTTGAAATTATAAGCTAAAAGTAGCTTGTTGAAATTGGGAAGTTTCCCAAAGTTAGTCGCAAGATAATATGGGTTGTTTGAAGTCCTAGATAGGATAGGTTCGATTTCATATATGCTTGCCTTTCCTACATCCATGCATATTCATAATGTGTTTCAAGTGTCTCTATTGAAGAAGTATGTGTTTTACCCTAACCACATAATTGATTGGACTGTAATCTAGGTGGAGCACAAAGGGGACTTTCAGGTGGAGATGATGCGCATCCTTGAAGGAAAAGTCAAAGTGCTAAGGAACTGAGACATTCAATTGGTAAACGTCCAATGGACATGCTATGGTCCTAAATATTCCATGTGGGAACATGAGGATGCCACATCGAAGGAGTACCCACAATGTTTTGCATATTTTTGAGGAAATTTGTGTGTACATTTGAGTATAATTGCATAAAGACTCCATTTTGGTAGTTGGAATTCCTAGAGCCACAACTTTGAGACTTCGTAGTCAGCATGTGTTGGAGCCTTGGAAGGGAAGTGGGAAAATCTAAGGGACTATGGTGTAGTGAAGGGGTACACTTCCTTGGGTTGTGCAGGTTGAAGGGAATGAGATATTGATGGTTGGAATTGTTGTGGGAGTCATTAAACTATGAAATTATTAAGCAATGTGATGTAAAATTTTGTATATGTATACATGTACACTTGTATGATGATGTGCACTGAGGACAGTAAAAAAACAAGGGGGAGGGGATTGTAACACCCTAGTTTTGATCCTCGGATTAGAAATGTATAATTGTATATATGATGAAAGGTTGAGGACCAAGTGATGTAATATGTAAAACATTGTACAATGGAAATAATAAAATGGAATACATCATTGCCCCCATATAGACATGGAAAAATCCATAGGGGTATATGATTCCAAAAGAGAGGGGGATAAAGGGGGGTCCAAGAGGAAATCCCACATCCCTAGAATCCCATGTCATTTTCCTAAAGTAATGTTTCATTGACATATAATTTCAATTTGACTTATTAGAAACCAATCAATGAATGCATGTGTGAGGTTGGTAGAATATATCTCATCTAAATAATTGAAGAATTGGATAAGTACACTCATGTAAGAGGTTGGGTGACAGAATCAACTCAATTAGTTATTGAAGCATGGGTGGAGTACAATCATGTTCAGAAGGTGTGAGAGTCGAGCATGCATGGAGGAAGGGGAAAATGAAAATTCGAGTTTAGAGGAGAGTAGTTTTTAGAAGCAACAAGAATTTAGAAAAACCAAAGTTTAGTGTTGGCAAAGAGTAGGCAACCATAGTGGGTATTGAAGATAGCTTTTTGAAGCTAAAAATTATGTTGAGAATGAGGCTACCATGCTTGTGAGGGAATTCTATTGAGAAATTACCCAAAATAGCATGTGTAAATGTTGTTGTGAGCACTCCTATTGCAACTGGATTTCTTGGAGCCTCCAGTTTAGAGATTCTTGGGTAGTCTGTGTTGGATCCTTGGAGGTGATGGAGATTGTTTGAGGGATTGTAGTGCAGAGAAGGAAATATCATCCCTTGGGTTGTGGAGACTAATGGGGAAAAGAGTTGGGAAGTTGGAATTGTTGTAGGAGCCTTTTCATCCGTGTGGAATCATAGCCCTAACTCAGGGGTGGCATGTTGTAAAGAGAATTGGTGCAACAAAGCCTACAATTGGGTGGAATATCCGATGTTTGTATTTGGTTGTGTAAAACGTTATAAATAAAAGTTTATGATCGCTATTTTTACTTATTGTGTTATTGCTATACACAAATGCTATGTTTGATTCACATTTTGTGTGTTTAAATGTTGATGGGCATGCTCAATTCATATACATTCACGATTTTAATTATTAATGATAATTACATGAATCATTTTTGTCATGCTAAACATATTTATGTTTTTTTTTTTAATTAATATTAAAGTAGTATTAAGTTGATTTTGTTAATAACATGACCCAACATGAGAATTGGGTACATTACAATATTTTTGTTGAAATGGACTCCAAACAAATTCATTCCAAAAACTAAATATGGATTATTTATAATTATTTTCAAATACTATATTAAAATCTCTAGGAATATCTCTATTACAATTCTTAGCATATGAAAAAAAAAATATTTTTACTCTAAAAGATATTACAAATATCTTAATTGTATTAGTATTAAAACTAAATATGGATTATTTATAATTATTTTCAAATACTATATTAAAATCTCTAGGAATATCTCTATTACAATTCTTAGCATATGAAAAAAAAAATCTTTTTACTCTAGAAGATATTACAAATATCTTAATTGTATTAGTATTAAATGATTGTATTGTATTAGCCCTTGCTATGATTCTCTTCTCCTCGTGAGGACTCAAATTAGTGTCAAAGTTGGGATTCAACAACACCATCACGGTCATCGATAGATTGACGTTGTTTGCTAAAGACATGCCAGGCACTACGTTGAATCACTATAATAAAGGTGAGAAACTTATAACTCACCCTTGCAAAGAAAAACACAATCATCTACCCCAATTTAAAAATTTATAAGCGTAGAGATACATGAAGTAGTTGAGCAGTTGTAGATGACGCTTCTTACCCCAGGCAACTACTTTACATTAAAAAGAGAAAAATTGAAAAGAAAGGTTGCCTAACTGGTAATAATGGCTTCTCTTTCTACAAGCTTGTGATTGGTGCACATTATTGGTGAGGGCAGTTTTAATCCTATAAGACCTATAGAGTTGTATAGTACTAAGGGATTGCTACAATTTTTAATGCTTCTCAAATCTTCTCATACTACAAAGTCCTCACTGGAGATGTTTCTCAAATCTTCCAATACTACAAAGTCCTGTGGAACATGCAGGATTATTCTAGACTTCCATTTGGCAATGACTGAGCAGTAACAATAATGATACATGTTGTCAATTATTTGACACCAATAATGCTTTTTGGAATGACATTTGAAACAATTAAAAATAACTCAAAAATTAGAAAAAAAAAATACATTTAAGAATTCTTTTAAAATATTTAAAACTCACCTAAAATTTTATATTATTTGGGAATTTATTTTTAATTATTTAAAACCTACCAAAAACTTTATAAAATTGAAATTTCAATATTTTAATTGGACTTTATAAATGCCTTGTTAGGATTTTTCATCGATCTCGGGCTCACTCCTAGTTCCTTTGCTCTCATTTTTGGGCTTCGTTGGATGTTACCTATTGGATTGGATTGGAGTGCGTGCTATTTTTTCTGCAAACTTTAGATGCCACCTACGATGGGTCTGTTCTGGAGGGATTTGGGGTTTTTGTTTGGGATCGTGAAGTTTCTATTGATTCGTTTATTATCTTTGAGGATATGGTGTCGTATGGGATTTTTTGCTACGTCATAGTCTTATTTTCTTGGGTGTGGCCTCTCACTCTTTTGGTGGCTATAAGAAGTCTCCATATTTGGTTTCTTCATTAGTTTGTTGGTTCGTTCAGGACCTGATGCATATTTCGAGGTGTGATTCTCCTGGTGCAAAGGTGTCGATGTCATGTTTCATCTTTTTTTCGTGGTTGGGGTTTCGGTTTATGACTACCTATTTTGATCTAGGTCCTTGTGCAGCAGGTATCGGGTTTTTTTTGCATCATTTTCTAGTGATCTTGTCTCTCATATGTTGTTTGAGTCGGAGCTTTGACATCCTTCTTTTTGGGTGTGCAGTGTTGATTTGTACAGTCTAGGTCAACACTTTGAGGTCCTATCCTTGGGCATGCAGTTAACTGGCCTCTCTCTTTTGGATGTGGGGTGGTGTATCATTGTTCATAGGTGCAGGATCACTTTGGTTATTTGGTTTCCCTGGTTCTGGTTTTAGTGTGGATTGTATGTCGCTTTGGCCTGGTCCATCCAACCTATGTAGTTTTCTTTGGGATCTGCCTCTGCTGCTCTTTCACGACAAAGTTTGATGCTTTTTCTGATTACTTTGCTTTCTACGACTACTTGGTGGATGTTGGTGTTAGGATTCCTTCAGTTCATCTCTCTTGTCGGTTGGGCTCCTCTTTATATGCCCTTATTCAGATGTATTTTTCTCTTTTTTGAGGTTTTTTAATAATATATGTTGATGATGGTTTATATCAGCATGGATCGCAAATATAAGGTTTTCCTTGTATCTTCAAAATGTAGTTTTGGTTTCTAATGAGATAAAAATTACACTTTTTTTTGGAGGAAAAATAAATTCATATCCTTCATGAAATTTGTAAAATTTGAACCCAAATTTTATCTACAAAAAAATTAAAAGTAAATTAAAAAACATGAACATTTAAAAAAATAAATAAATTTATGTGGAGAGAAATCTTTAGATCCACAGATTTGAGTGATTCCTGAAATCTGGCGAGAAATTTTTAGATCCACAGATTTAAGTGATTATTATGTATAATATGAGTGCTCTAGAGGTTTTTCAGCATATTGAATCCATTTTTGTATTCAAAAATAGATTTTAAACCAAAAAAAAATAGTTATTTTATGCAAATTACCATATTTTTACGTAGTAAAACAGTTAAACAACACCTTATTATATTATATAAATTGAACCTACCAAACTAAAAATACATTTAAAATAAATAATATTAATTAACATGTGAAATCTCTAATCCTTTAATCCTTTAATAGAGAAATGATTCTACCTATATAAATTATAAATTTAATTTTTCTTATTATTTAATAAATCCTAGTAATATTTAATAAATCCAAGTAAACTCATAGAAATACATCATTGTAGATATTTACAACCCAAAAGCATAATACATATAACGTGACCATACTATTACATTAGGTGGAGTCAATTTTCTTAATTAACTAAATTTAAAATGTTAATCTTACAATTTAGAATGTTAATCTCACTCGTGATACATATCATGCAACTTAAAATAGTGTTGTTACGTTTCAAAAATGTGCTTCTTTCCTTTGACCAATAATATTTTCCCATTATGATTTACCTGTTTTTGTCTCTCTTTGTCGAGGCCATTCTTTTGTCAATGTGGTGCTTTTACTTGGAAACTATTATATCCAATAAGATATGTAAAAATCTCATTTAAACTAATTTTAGGGGAACTATTCATTGAAAGCAATAAAATTCGATGTTCTCACTTATTAATATTTAATATTTATACCTATGTAGAGATTAGATGCTATGCAATTTTCCTTTGTTTAATCTATTGATTAAATCTTTAGTGGGCACCTTTATAAATATGTATAAACATTTATATTAACAAACCATGATCATATAAGAGTGAATTAACTTTTCAATAACATATATATTATGAGAGTGAAAGAAATATAATTTGGCAGGAGGATCTTTAATATTCTTAAATGAGTTTGGTAATTAAATGTGATAATTTTTTAAAAATAGTTAATTATAGAGATAATAATGCTTTTTAAATTAATTAATTAATATAATTTTTTTGGATATAAATAAATGAAAAAATTAAAAATATTGTAAGGTTATGAGTTATGTATGTTGAGGAAAATGTGAGAGTCCATTTTTTAGGGTTATAGTTTCTTATTTGAAATTCAAAATTGAATATATAATAATCTTTTGAAAATTTCACAATGAGAAGAACAACATGATATTGGTTAGATCTTATTTTTAAAAATTGGGGGTAATGTACATTGATTGTCCTATAACAAAGTGTGTGGATGTAAAATATGTGCACGGAGATTATGCGTTCTTATGGGAAAACATCGATGATTCAATTAAGAACTAGCATGTGGACTATCTCACGGGGTTCCCTAGTGAACACTTAAAACTATAGCACATGAAACTATTTCACATGATGACATCCTATTATGGACTCTACATATAATTTTCTCAGAAAGTGTAATCACAACTCCATATTACCATGTGAAGGATCATTAAAAACCACACCTACAATCCATTTGGTTATCAATGATGCCATGGTGTGCACACCAATCAATACAATAATGTTCTTGAATAATATGAGGAGATGGTCAATAAACAACTCGACCATATTTTCTTTTGTTATTTCTAAATTCTTCACCTCTTGATAATTCAAGCCATTGACATATCTCTTCAATCCCTATATGTAGTTAATATATGTAGTTAATATTGTATAATAAAGTTTATCCTATGGAAATCGTGTGAATAATGAAATCAAATGCTTCATCAAGTGATCAATGAAGAGGTTCTTCAACATTGAAAACTACACTAAGTCACCTCAAATTCCAATGTTAGCAAGGATATCAATGTTTTCATCTTGAGGTGGTTAGAGCTTGAGTTTTTATTTTTGGCTTCCATGTTGTGAAGGTTTGAAGTATTTGGATTTTGGATTTCAAGTTCAACATTCTCACGGTTGGGGATTGACCTTTTTCCATTCTAATTACAAATTAAATTTCAATGGTTAGGAAAAATATTTTAAGAAATAATCAATTACTGAATAACAGTGATTAATAAATAAAATAATAACAACAAAAACCGCCATCACTACACATGTTGAAAGACTCATTGAAAGAGTAAAAATTGTTGCAATGTTGCACATTAATTTCCAAATATTGAAACATAGAAATTGGAATTAGTCACTCAAATTGCTCGTGTTTGTCTAAATTATGTTTGTTCTTCTCATTACTTGCTCAGTGAAATGAGCAAGAAATGAAAGCAAATGTATGCTTATATTTTTTATGTTAGAGATAATGCATACACATTTTAAAATGTATACACCCTTCTCAAAAGGCTATGTTCTCTTTTGTGTGGTCACAAAATGCATATGCATTTTTGGCTTAACATTCCCAAGCCTACTTGAACGTCATGTGTGTGCTCTTAGATATGTAAAATGCATATGCTTTATCATTTTTACACAACAAAGATGAGTCTATGAAACATGGATGACCTAAAAAAGAGTTCTTGGGTTCATGCATGTACCCACGTTTAAGACATGTAGCAAATGAGACATTACATTCATTGAATGTCGTCTTTAAGACATTGGTATTTGTGCCTATGCATCATATCCATTACTAGATTGTGTGAAACATCTTTGTGATGAGACTCAATTGACAATTTGAAAACAAGGGTTAAAATTTGAATGTACATATTTAAAGGGGAAAGCCTCATGTCCAATTTTCATTGCCCTAGATTTATTAGTGATGTAAATGATTAGTAAAGCATGTTATGTTGGACTTTCATAGAAAACATTAAATATTTAACCATGTCAATTATAATGGCGGTGTTAGCAAAGTAGCAACTTTTTTTTAATGTGATTTTTGAATTCTTTAGTTCTAAAGTTATGAAGCAAGTTTGGTTTGGTCTAATGGTGAAGACAACGTGTTGCTATGATGAGGAGTCATGGTTAAATCTCAATAAAATTAAATTGATGATTATACTTTAATTGCATATGCTTCTCAAAGGTGATTATCAACATATAGAAAAGACATTTATATTCTTAAGATAAATCTTGATGAAATTATGATGAATTCAAATGAGAGAGAAATTAGTAATTACTAGCCCAAGAAGGCACTATGGCAATATCTAGTAATAAGAAGTTAAGAATTACTAGGCCAAGAAAGAACTCAGGCAACATCTAGTAATAGTCACTTCTTGCAAATCCCATGGAAGGGACAAGCATGAACATTGTGATTTGAACTTTGGTCATTTTCATAACAATCGCTCCAAGTTATCACTAGACCATAGCTTGTCAAGTTGGGGTCTAGTAGCAATTTGGAGCAGTTGCAGTGAAGATGACCCAAATTGAAATCCTAGTAGGCTAGCTCCTCCCTTGTGTGCGATTTAGTAGTTGTGCCTTGTGGCTAGGCCATCTTTGTTAAGCACATGCTCTAATAGATGAACTCAAAATTTGTGCCTTCTTGGGATTTTCACCAATCATTATTGTTGCCTTAGTTTATCCCATAGGAATGTTATGTGTAATTTTCATTAGCTTAGAACCTACGACCTCATCCTCGCACTTAAAAATGCTAGCAAGATGGGGCCAAGGTTTTTCCAAGTTCTCATTCATTTGAGTGTTTCTCTTTAATGTGTGTGTATTCTAAGAATAGCACTAGGGATTAGCTCAATCTGTTATCACCGATATTGTTGTACATTTGGCTAGTTTTATGCTAGTGGGCCCTTCATTCAAATTCCCCTAGGTTTCATTCAAATTCCCCTAGGTAAGACATACTAGTCTACATTGATGGGTGAAGAATCCTTTGGATTTGTTTATAAGGTTTTTCTTATAAAGAAATTCGGAATTTATATAAATAAATGAAGACACCCAAACCATTCGCGCATTCCGTTGAGAGCAGTAGAAGATGGAGATCTGTAATGTTCCTTCTCTTACGAGATTGTTTTTCCTCTTTTCTTTTCTCATTCTCTTTCTCACTCCTTCCATCTTTTCACACCGCCGACATCCTCTTTTCGGCAATGCTTCTGACCAAGAGGCTCTTCTTGGATTTCTCTCTGCAATCACCTATGATCCATATCCATCGTTAACAACGTGGAAACAGACATTTCTTATAAATAAACCAAAACCATTCGCATTTCGTTGAGAGCAGTAGAAGATGGAGATCTGTAATGTTCCTTCTCTTACGAGATCACTTTTCCTCTTTTCTTTTCTTATTCTCTTTCTCACTCCTTCCATCTTTTCCACCCCTCAATTATCACACCGTCGGCATCCTCGTCTCGGCAATGCTTCTGATTTTCTGTCTGCAATTACGTATGATCCATCTCAGTCATTAACCACTACATGGAAATCGAATGTTTCGTTGTGCGAGTGGAATTGAGAGACAGAGAGTGGTTTCTCTTAATGTTGCAAGCATGGAATTGCAAGGTACAGTCTCTCTGCTTCTCGGCAATCTCTCATTTCTTAAAATACTTGACCTTAGCAATAACATTTTTCATGGTCGCATTAAAATGCACTACAATTTTCATGGCCGCAATAAAATGCACTACAATTTGGTTTTACTTGTGTTTTTTAGGCCATATAAATATACCAAGTTGAGATTTGTATGTACTTTAAGAGATTAAAGAGAAAACCAATGGTTTTGTTTCCACAATCATTGATTAAGTTATCAATTCAAATAAAGAGCATGAACATGTTGATGAAGATTATGTTTTCTATAATTTTCTGCATATTGAATGTGTTACTCCACATCAACACTTTGAAGCTAAAATTGTGAAACAAGATCAATATGTAAATGGCACAACTACCTTATTCTTAAATTTGTTAAGAATTACACTAGAAACCTAACTTTCCTAGATTTATAAGTAATTGGGTTTGACACATTGTCTCATAAAGATTTTATTAAAAATACAATGTTACAAAAAGACTCAAGATAGGGAGAGAGATTGGCACCTAACTAAATCGATGTTTTGGAAACAAGTTAAAAGGATGGACTACGAGACTATCCAAATCCTATCATTAGAGAATTCTCTCGGAAAAATAATATATTCAAACATTCCCAAAACAAATTTTTACTACAACCGATTGCCAAATAAGTTATGACATCGCTAGGTTGACATAAAAACAGAGTCAAACATAAACTTGTGAATGCCAACATGAAATAACAAAACCTAAATATCATTTTCCCCTTCCAACTAACTCACCTCCATCTTTATCAGATTGTTATTTCCTTCACCTTCTTGAGCGCTAACAAAACAACTCCATAGATAGAATGAAAGGAAGAAGTTGGTCTTTAGACTATTGATCTCATTGATTATATAATTTAGTTTACTCTCAATCCTCTCTTGATGTTCCACATGGTTCTCTCAATTGAGGGACTTGCTTTCCAAGTTGGCTACAATCCATTCCTTATTGTACCAAAACATATCTATTTTGTACCAAAACACATATAGTATTTATTTTGTGTAAAACAAGTTGAATGCTAACTGTGTTTTCTTTGCAGTTGAATGATGGTATTTTACAAGAAATGAGTTGTCCCCAATGCAATTCTATGTTGTACTCTCTGTCATATGGTCATCTATTTGGAGTATTGACCTTCATTTTTCTTTCACATATCTGCACTCCAATCCTTTGTGGCTTCTATACCCAATGAAAGATCATGAATCGAATGATGCAGACTTCCATTCTCCATAAAATCATAAATTGTTATTCTCTAATCTTTGGCTAAACAATAACCAACTAGAGCAACTAGATTAGGGTGCTTTGTATTAACCAAAAATTCAAAATTTGTTGTTGCCTCCTCATTATTGAGTATTCTTTCATGAACCAAGACATTAACAACCATGTGGAGACCAGCTACCTAAATAGCCCTATAGATAGGTCCATATCTTCCTTCTTGCCAACAATGTTTATTTATTTCAATGAGAAGTCTCATTCAATAAATAAACAAATGTCACATTCAAAAGGGGTTTCTTAAAAATCACCATTGGCATTAAGTTAACAAGCTTCACATCTACAACCCATGTAAATGAATCTCTCCCAAATTAAAAAGGACAAGACATATAGTTCCCTTCCCTGCAAGACCTCCTATTTACAAACAATTTTTCTTTTCTTATGCGTGCAAATTCTATAACAATCAAACTTGCTAGAAGACATCCCATGGAAATCCCTAGTGCCAAACCAAGATGGACTCTACTGTGTTTTTTTCCTTCAACAACGTGTGGACTTATAGCTATAGGGCATGAATATGATACACCTCTAAATGCTATTGGAAATCTTGTGAGATCATTGGACATGCATATCGTTAGATTGTTCTAAGAAAGGTTAAAATATGTCATGGTCTCTAAATGCATCAATAATTCCATGGGGATATCACCAATCCGATTGTTTATTGGGAGATAAAAGTAAGGACATTAGACTACCAATTGTAGGAGGAGGATGGTAGCCAATAAAAGGTTTTGTGAGACATCCAATACTCTCATATTCCCAAGGTTGAAGATTTATTCAAGAATGGGGCCACTAATATGACATGCACGAAGATTCAAATATTCAAGCTGCCACAATGAACTTATGTTTGGAAAAGGGTTTAGGTAGAAATTGTTCTCATCTAGATTAAGATGTTGTAAAGATATTAATGTCACAAATTCCATGGGATTCTTCCACTAAATATATTGGAAAACATATTTAACAAAGTCAAACTAAGCTAGTTGAAGAAATATTGTGGTATCTACCCTCTAAACAATTTTTCACTCTCACGAAGTGCTATTAGAGTAGACCCTAAATTGATATGAAAGTTTCCTAAATCTCTTTTCATGATTAGTATAAGTGCGGATACTTTAGGAATATCCCACAAACCAAGATTGATAGGCCCAATGAATGCACTTTTTCTGAGTTCCACTATCTCCAAAGAAGTTACATAAGAAAATGGATGTAGAGGACCTGTAAAGAGATTTTGTTGGATATATTCGACAAGATGGATATAGATGGTACCTGGGAAAATTGAAAAACCTCGATTTGGCCCTCGAGTTAATTTTACACAAGAGTCGATGTCCTAAGCTCTAGAAGAAATTACACTAGAAACCTAACTTTCATAGATTTATAAGTAATTGGCCCTTGAGTTAATAATTACACTAGAAACCTAACTTTCATAGATTTATAAGTAATTGGGTTTGACACATTGTCTCATAAAGTTACTTGGTAAAGCTGTGTAGCACAATTATTATTATGAGTTGAAGATTTAGACTTTGATTATATTTTAAGAGTTATAATTTATTGTCCCGTGCTTTTAATGATTTAAACATAAATGAGCATTGTATTAATGTTTTTTATGGTACATAGAAAGATTCTATTAAAAATACAATGTTACAAAAAGTCTCAAGATAGGGAGAGAGATTGGAACCTTACTAAATCGATGTTTTGGAAACAAGTTAAAAGGATGAACTACGAGACTATCCAAAGCCTATCATTAGAGAATTCTCTTGGAAAAATAATATATTCAAACATTCCCAAAACAAAATTTTACTACAACTGATTGCCAAATAAGTTATGGCATCACTAGGTTGACATTAAAATAGAGTTAAACATAAACTTGTGAATGCCAACATGAAATAACAAAACCTAAATATTATTTTCCCCTTCCAATTGACTCACTTCCATCTTTATCAGATTGTTCTTTCCTTCACCTTCTTGAGCACTAACAAAACAAGTCCATAAATAGAATGAAAGGAAGAAGTTGGTCTTTAGACTATTGATCTCATTGATTATATAATTTAGTTTACTCTCAATCCTCTCTTGATGTTCCACATGGTTCTCTCAATTGAGGGACTTCCTTTCCAAGTTGGCTACAATACATTCCTTATTGTACCAAAACAAATCTATTTTGTACCAAAACACATATAGTATCTATTTTTTGTTCGACAACACAAGTATTCCAACAGAGGATGAACACCTTTAGTAACCACTCACATAACCAGATCAAGATCAACACACCGATGTTTTCACATGGTAAAACCCTTATGGGGAAACATCCAAGACCCCAACCAACGCGACCACTTGGAGCAATTTATTAATGCAAAAGAAAAAGATTACAGAGAGATTTTACAAGAGAGTTTCTCACAATCGATCATCGGAAAATGACCCTCCATGCTCTTTAAATAGAGATCATGGGCCAATCGGGTGTTAAGCCACTTGATCAATGGCTATTAAGATCGAGAAGAGTATGAATCAACAGATCACTCTATGTCGGGAACATATCGTGACTGTCAGATTTCCTAACTACAAAGGCATACTAATGCATACTAAAGAAACACACTTTTACCTAATGACACATTAGACCAAGTAGATCTTAACTAACTCCTAAGTGTCTAAATATCCTAACATCCCCCCTTAAGAACAACTTGGAATAAGATTGAAGGATTTACAATAGTGACACAATAGGATAAGGAAGGAGGCATTAGAGCCTATCCCCCCTTAATGACAACTTCCTGAACTCCTAACATAGATTGAAGTTTGGAAAACTTTGCTTCTTTAAGAGACTTTGTGAAAATGTCTGCAACTTGATCTTCTATAGGGAAAAATAGCACTTCAATAACTTGATCATGAATGAGCTTTCTGATGAAGTGCATGTGTAGCTCAATGTGCTTGTTGCATTGATGTTGAACTAGGTCTTTGGCGAGCTTGATGGCACTCTGATTGTCACACCAAAGGATGGTCAGATGTTGTTTCTTGAATCCAAACTCTGAAAGGATCTGTCGAAGCCACAAGGCTTCCTGACTTGCATTCACCGTTGCTCAGTACTCTACTTCTGCTGAAGAAAGTCCAATAGCCTGTTATTTCTTACATTCCCAAGTGACAAGTCCTAAACTAAGGTTGAAAACATAACCTGCAGTAGACTTCTGATCATCAGGGTCACCGACCCAATCTAAATTAGTGAAGCCAACCAATAAAGGAGTCCCCCCTGAACTGTAATGTATCCTGAACTGAACTGTACCACGAACATAGCGAAGTATCCTTTTAGTTGCTTTCCAATGGCTTTCATGGGGTGTTTTCATATACCGGGCAACAAGACCAACAAAAAAGAAAAGATTAGGATGGGTATGAGTCAAGTATAAGAGGCTACCAACTAACTGACAATATAGGGTGGCATCAACTTTAGGAGAAGTACATGTGGTAGTAAGCTTGACTCCAGACTGGAAGGGAGAAGGGGCTGGTTTACAATCATCCACGTGAAAGTGACGAAGAAGGTCACAAGCATACTTACACTGGGAAAGAAAAATTCTTTCATTGGCTTGCAAAACTTGGAGGCCAAGGAAATAGTGCAAAAATCCTAAGTTTGTCATTTCAAATTTCTTCTTAAGGATGGTTTTCACATGGTTTAAAAGTTTTGAGTCACTACCAGTAAGGATAATGTCATCAACATAAAGGACAAGGATTATGAGATGGCTTCCTACTTTCTTGGTATAGACATTAGAATCAGAATGGCATCTAGAGAATCCAGTGTCAATAAGAAAGCTGTCCATTTTGGCATACCAATATTGGGGAGATTTCTTAAGACCATAAAGAGATTTCTTAAGGCGACAAACAAGGCTAGAGTCATTCTGGACATAGCCAGGAGGTTGTTCCATGTAGATTTCTTCTTCCAAATCTCTATGCAAGAAGGTAGATTTAACATCCATCTGATGGACCTCCTATTTATGTGAGGCATCAAGGGCAAGAACAAGGTGGATGGAATTCATTTTGGCTACAAGGGAAAAGGTTTCATTATAGTCAATTGCTTCAACTTGGGAAAATCCTTTGGAAACCAACCAAGCCTTGTGTCTTTCAACACTTCCATTTGATGCATACTTAGTTCTGTAGACCCATTTACATGTGACAAGTTTTCTTCAATTTAGAAGAGGTACAAGATCCCAAGTATCATTTTCCATTAAAGAACGATATTCTTCATTCATTGTTGTATCCCAATATGGATGACCTGAAGCGTCTGTAAATGGCTCTGTATCATGAGGCTTTGAAACTTGATCCAAAAGAGAAGAGGTTTGTTGGAACTGTCAACGTGTTCATCACTGATCTGAAGGATCACCGATAAGACCACCAACTTCTTCTTGTGTTGAACGAATCCATCTAGGAAGCGGTGGAACCGGTGTTGGCTCAGGTTCAAAGGACTCATTTGGAGGAAGGTGAGCAGGTGGAGGTGGATTTTCATCTTCATTGTCATCATCTGAAGAAGAAGCCAGCATAGGAACAGAAGAAGGCACAAATTTCGAAGATGGCTCATAGGCCGAAGAAGGTAAAATCGCCGAATTAGGCTCGTAGGCCAAGAGATTTTCATCAAATTTAACATCTCTTCTAATAATAATTTTATTACAGTGTGGTTGAAGAAGTCTATAACCTTTGACATCTTCAGAATAACCAACAAATATACACTTCTCACTTTTAGGCTACAATGCTTTCCTTTTCTCATCAGGAATGTGAGCCCATTGTATACTTCCAAATACACGGAAGTGACTTACATCTGGTTTAATTTTAGCTCAAGCTGCTTCCGGTGTTATATTTTTAAGAGCCTTTGTGGGAGTGCGATTGACTATGTAATTTGCACAGTTGATTGCTTCCATCCAATACTTTAGAATTAATCCCTTAGATTAGATCATACAATTAGCCATTTCTTTTAATGTGCGGTTCTTTCTCTCAACAACACCATTTTATTGTGGTGTATATGGAATAGTGTGTTGCATTTGGATTCCTTGTGTAGCGTAGTAACTTGTAAAATTATTGTTCACATATTCGCCTCCATTATTTGTTCTTAACTTTTGAATTTGATGTCCATATTGATTTTGTACAAGGGCCTTGTAGGCCAAAAACTTGTCAAAAACTTCTCTCTTAAGTTTTAAGAAGTAAACCCAAGTACGTCTGGAAAAATCATCAATGAAAGTTAAGAAATACTTGCACCCAGAAAAAGAAGGAGAAGAAAGTGGACCACACAAATCACTGTGAACAAGTTGCAAAGGGCCTAAGGTGTGCTAAGAGGCACGTTTGTCAAAACTATCCCGATGATGTTTGTCGAGAACACAACCACCACAAACACCATCTCTGCATTAAACAGGAGGAAGATCAGTCACCATCTGTTGATTACATAGTTTTTGCAATGAGTGATAGTTTACATGACCAAACCGCTCATGCCAAAGTTTGCTCAAGTCATCACTATGAGCAACAAAAATAGATGAAAAAGATGATGACCCAAATTTGACAAACTTGTACAACCTAGTAATATCATCAACAATTCCAATTGCAAGAACATGCTTAGGATCTTTTAGATCCTTGATTAAAACTTGGTGAGGTGAAAAATCTACATTTTTACCTTCACCTGAATGAGTGATTTGATATACTGATAGAAGGTTACAAGAAAGAATTGGAACACATAATACATCATTGAAATGACCATTATCTTCTTGAATTGTTCTAGATCCTACAACACTAAGAGATCTATCATGACCAACAAATATTTTCTTGGTGTTACATTCATTTAGAGTAGAAAATGTGTCTTTATCCTTAGCCATATGATAAGATGCTCTTGAATCAATAAGCACTCATCAGAAGAAGAAGTAGAAGTTGCATTGAAGGAGAAACCAGAAGTAGAAAGTGCATGTCCATGAGAAGAAGAAGAAGAACTAGAATCAATACCGATGTTGTGCTTTTTCATCGTTGCTTCTAAAGCTGCCATCTTCTTGAAACATTTGGACTCATCATGACCATCTTTATCACAAAAGTTGCAATGTCTATCAGTCTTCTTATTTTTATATTTTGATCCTTTGTCACCATTAGGAGCTAAAGTTGTCTGAGCAGGTTTGGGACCCTTATGTTGCTTGTTGTTGTAGCGAGGATGTTTCTTCTTGGGATACTTGGGTTTATCTTTCTGTTGGGCAACTAAGGCTTTGTTGGAGGTACTTGTAGTGTTGATCACTCCAAGTTGTACAAGATTATCTTTCTCTCTAATCAAAGCATAACAAAAGGACTCAAGAGTGGGTTTTTGATAAGCTTTCCCTAGATCCTCTCTCATGGCATAAAAGGTAGATACAAACACAGAATATGCACTACCTAGCTTAGAAAGAATAAGATAGATGCAACACTCTTCCTCAATTTCTATCTCACATTCTTCACATAACATTTTGAGTGTTTTAAACTTAGATAGATAGTCTCCAAGGAAAGAAAAATCACTTGGACTTAAAGTCAGTACTTGATTTTCTAATTGTTGTGGTCGAATAATATTGAGTTTACCAAACACAAATTCAATCTTTTCCCAAGCTTCATGGGGGTCATCAATTTCTTTAAGGTGGAACCTTAAATCAGGAGAGATGGACATTCTGATTAGTCCACATGTTTCGTCACTCCTATTATCCCATTTGACTTTCTTATCAACATCAGTGGGTGCTTTTTCCTTTCCCAAGTTAATTCAGTACAAGCCTTTACTTCTTAATAAATCTTCCATATGAGATTTCCATTGGAAGTAGTTGGTGTCGGTAAGCAAGAGATTACTTGTAGAAGCCATATTAAATATGTATATAATATGGATTCAAAAACTAAAACTGGTGATCTGGATGGAAATATTTTGAAAAGTTATGCGGTTTTAAAAAAAACGGCACTGAAAACGGACTTCGGATGTGAGTGTTATGACATTTAAAAAAAAAGACATAAACGGTAACCAAATGACCACATGATAGTGTAAGTTGATTTATGAAGTGACCCACTTTTATAAAGAGAAGTGGGGATCACTTTTACAATAAAGTTACTTTATAAAAGAAAAAGATGCATGAAAAATAAATAACTCTACTTATAGTGATTCACTTTTATACTTGAAGTGAAATACACTTTACAATTTGAGCATGAACTTTTTCAAAAAAAAGTAACAAAAGAGAGACTTGAACTCAAGACCTCTTACTTAATAAAGCAACTTTTAACCAAATGGTCTAGCAAAACATAGCGCATATAATGAAGTACTAGAAGGGGATGTTCAAACCATGGAACCCATCTAAAAGGGATATTGAATGATGGTTGTCAGAAAAAGAGCTCAAATTTGCACAGAAAGACAATAGAATCCCTAAGTACACGCCGCACAAATATTTGGAGAGGTACGTATTCACTGATCTTCATGAGGAATTTTTCTGTGAATTCCCACACTTGTTGCAGGAGTGGATATTAAGATTAAAATATACTCACCCAACTAACCAGATAAGACCAGTAGAATGGACTACTAAGAGTATTGCACATCTACAAAAAGTCAACAACAAATTCATGTGCACAATTGATTTCTTGCTAGACAACATCATTACAGGATTAATTACTAACTTTGCAGTTGATACTACAAAATCATATATTGTTGCAGAGAACAAGTTTTTGAAGGGTCCAAGAGGAAGGTATATTATATCACTTTATACGTCAATCAATATTTTGATGTATGATAAAGTTGTGATGACAATGGAGTCTGACATCTAAATAACTCTACGTGCATGGGGAGACTAGGGGAAACACTAAGGATGGTCGAAGACATGGAAAGGGATATGGATAGAGGTAAGTATAAGGAAGTGATGGACCCTATTATGATGGATGAATAACAAATAAAGGAAATTATGGATAGAGTAGAAACGACATGCAGCGTAAGACCCTACCAATATAATATTAATAGGAAAAAGAGATCAATACATGAGAGGGAAGGCTTAGACAATTATGAAGAGGAGGTAGAGGATATCTGGGCTACGAAGCAGATTGAGGAAATCCTACGCACCATGTATGAAATAAAAACCAGAGGTCAAGGGTCTGGCATAGTAGAAGGAACTCCAGTCCAGATCATAATTAGTGTGGAACCCACAACCCTATGTGTGACTAACACATCAGAAAGGAAAGAATATTTTAGACAACCAGTAATTACTATAAGAAGGATTCCACTAGGTCAAGGAACCAGTGGAAATTCAAGTAGAAGTACGATTTCAAATAGCAATAGTTAGTTATCTACGTCGCGCAGAGGTAGAACAATAGATTTTACAATGGCGGGCACAGATCCAACCATTCAGTTACCAGAATTTCATGGAGAAGGGTCAGAGGACCCAAAGAAACATCTATTTATTTGTGAAATGATTTGGGAATATAAACAGATCACGGATGAAGATACAAAAGTGGATCAACTTGCAATTACATTCAAAGACCGTGCACTGGACTAGTTCATGAGCCTAGCAGTGAAAATTCCACAAGGAGCACCTAAAACCATCACTGAGGTAAAGAGGGCACTAATTAATGAATTCTAGTGAACAAGTTCAAAAGATCAACATATGAATGAGATGATAGAAATCAGACAGAATCTAGGAGAGTCAGTTTGAGAAATTGATCATAAGTTCAAGTGATTGAAAGGTAAGTTGAAATATCCTATAATAGACATGAAACTATTCATAAATTCATTATTACCACATCTTAAATACCCATTAAGGAAAAAAAGTTCCAGACTCAAGAAGAGGCTCTACAAGCATCCCTACAACTGGAAGAGAATCAATATAAACATACAGACCCAACTATAGAAGACCTAAGAGAGGATTTCAAGAATCTGACATTTCAGTTGAAACAAAACAAAGGAAAGGAAAAGAGGGAAGTTGTTTTGTGTACCTTATGCAGAACGAAAGGACACCACAAAAATGAATGCCCAACATTTGCGTAGTATTTGGGAGCAGGGCTGCCAAATCCCTTACCTACATAAGTATTATGGTGTGAAGTCTATAAAACACCTGGACATGATATGTATCACTGTCCAATGGTGCAAAAGTACCAAACAATACCTAAAAGTACATTCTATAATTTCTGCAAGTATATAGGACATGATGATAAGGATTGTCGTACTCTGGAACTTATGAAGGAAAGGACTGCAGATGCTTATAGAATGCAGGATTAAATCATTACAGGACAACTTGTGCTAGAGTATAATAACGCACAATAGTTTACATCACCACCATGGTATAATACACCGTGCATAGAAAATTAAGGCAACAGAGGAGGATTCAGAGGAGGAGGACATGGAAGAGGAGGATTTGGAAGAGGCAGAGGACCAGTAACCTACCACAATTTCCAGCAACTTGGACATTATGCAAGGGATTGTTCACAGACACCAACAACATGCATGTATTGTCGCACAATATATTATACTACAGAAGATTGTCCTACACTTCTAATAAAAATACAAGAGAAAAGGAATCAGAATAACCAAAATGTTCAATGGATTGTCGTGGAAACTAGAGATGATGGGAAAAATATTAATGCAGTTACTCGAGGAGGAACCAAAATAAGAGCAGATGCAACAAATCAGAATAAAAAACAACAACGATGGATTAGAAAAAATACAACACCACAACATCATTTCGATGCACACAAATAAAAAGAAGCATTCAAGCAGGCTAGACAAGAAATTTTGCAGGAGAATATTGCTTCTACTTCAAACACAACCAAGAGATGATGTGCCAGTATATCATACCAGCAGAGGTCATCCTTCAGAACATGTAAACAATCTAAGAAACTTTCTAGTGTCTTTCTTGAAGTTGTTGAATGATCAAACATTTCTACAAGTATTACAAAATTTGCTAGAAAAATGCAATCCTAAAGTAGAGGAAAAACTAGAACGAAAGACAGTAAATCCTAAATCATGTCAAAAGGAAGAATAGAACACATAGAGAGTTCAAACTAAATGCAAACATAGAAAACTTTAATATGGGTAACATCATATTAGATTTGGGGTCTAAGGTAAATGTTCTTTCTAAGAAAACATGGGAATGCACAGGGAACCTACACTAGACTATTTACTTATTCAGCTGAAATTAGCAAACCAACAAATTTTCAATCACTGTTGAGTTTTCAATATGGAATAATTCATAAATTTCCAATAACACTTTATGGAATATGGTAAAAACTAAGTCTTTAAATTTTAATTGAAAGTCTATGTGATCGCAATTGATCATATACAGTATAAAGGGTCATATAGTTAGAAGCCACATTAATGATGAAAGCATTATGCTTGAATGTTTTTGTCGCCATAACAAGATGGTATTGATGCAATAGAAATCAACTCTCTAATTAACTCTCGGAACGTGTCGGAAGGTAATTAACTCTCTATCCATTGTGGGTAATTAACTCTCTATTCTCTTGATTCTAAAGATACCAACAAGTCTGTGAGTATCATGAGTGATATAAATAAGAACCCCCAAACTAGAAAGAAGATTTTTTCTCATTGTTCATGAGAACACCAGATAGATAATGAAATTCTCTAAACATAAACAAAAATTGCAGTAAACATAACAGTTTCTTAACATCTAAGTATCCATTAAAACTTCCCATGTTGTTCTGTTTTAACTTTTGACATAAAAGTTGTCATGCTTTCTTCAATGTCCTGAAGAAATTTCATGTTTTTTACAATGCAGATCAAGGCTCTGCACCTATATGATTGTCTGAGGGCAAATAAGGCAACATCAGCATGGGGTCTGGAAGTCTGTGTGCCCTTCTTGGATAAGGATTTCATCAATGCAACAATGGAAATAGATCTTGAATGGAAGATGGTATAATTCTAGTGTTTTTGTGCAAGAAAATTATTTGTATTAGTATCCAAGAACCAGATAATTTTTGCCACAATATCTCAAATTAATCTCAACTCTCTCTAGCAATTTGCTTGATAAATTTTCTAATATATACATTTTGCTACTTGAATCCAAAATTTTCTAATATATACACATGTAAATGAGTATTTAAAGATTGGATTAAAATCTACATTTCCATGCACATTGGAGGTGACGTGGACGGGGGTGGTAACATACCTGGTCATTTGGGGGACTTCCTGCCTGCGTGGCTGCCATTGAATAACTCCTGGGATTATGCATAACAACTTGAATTAGGAGATTACAGGTTCGAAACCCTCGGAGTAAGTTTGCTTGTATTCTTTCTACGACATTCGTTGTCTCATCCAGAGATGGTTTGAATGAATATGTAAAGAAATATAAAGAGTGCTCTATTTTTGCATTTATTACGTCGAAAGGTGTATATCTATTGACAATGGGCACATTTAATAGGTTTTTAGTTCTTAATACATTTTTTATGGACGAGATTAAATATGCCTAGAATATTTTTATTCGTCACAATAAATGAATGGCTCTGATTTCATCCATTAACTTCAGAGCTGTTATAAAGACATCCGTTTATATGTTTACTTTTTCACGTTTACCTAATCATGTTTAAAAATCACTGTGTTCACTAACTTATTGCCACATCTACCTGATTAAAAAATATTAAGATATTCACACAGAATGATGGTGTGTTTCTATGCTGATAGCGTTTCGTTTCATTTCTGTGATAGCGACGTTTCGTTTCATTTCTGTACTGACTGCATTTCGTTTTAATATACCTTTCAACGTTAATCAGCCACGTAATTATGACTGGGCTAGTCATAACATTGTCACGAACTGAACAACATAGCATCCACCACGTTTTCAAATGTGTTAAACTTCATCCACCTTCTTGTTAGCATGTGTTAGGGTTGCTACCGCCTCTTGGACGTGCCCACCAGGTCAAGGGTTTGATTTGAGGGGCACAAGTTATGCGGATCGATTCTTAGTTCAGGTCAGGTTAGGTCAGGATCGATTGTGCCGATGGGAGCACAATGTGGCAGATCGATTCTTAGTTCAGGTAAGAGATGCATCGAAACCCATGGTGAAGGTCGTTGGCCATTATTACCCAAAAAAAAAGCAGGTATGTCACTCATAAAAAAAAATTCTCGACAGCTGAAGTAAATTAAAAATAAACACTTAACCAGTACCAGTGTAGTATCTATCCTTATCAGTATGCTAATTGTCCAAAAAAGAGATCTCCTTACAGCATTTATTAAATAGTTTTGAGGGTGTTTTTTAGTAGCTTAATTGCTTTGGAATTTGGAACGAATCAATGTTAATAATAGGTGAGATAAATTTAAGTTAACTGTCATGTGGTTTAAGGATAAATGGTCTTTAAAAAGATTTATAGGCTTAGTTTAATCAATGGTATTGATATGGTATTTAGCCTTATCAATATGATATTGGAAAAAAAAATCTGTTACAGTGTTTATGTTAAATAGTAAAATCTCGAAATGGACTGTAAGAAAATCCTCGCAGTTGGCAGCCATTTGCGTGTCTATCTTTCTCTACTCCCTATCTTTTTGTCATATGGTGCTGAATCAGTTTTTAAAAAAAAATTATGTTTCTGTGCAGTTTTGGAAGATGGGTGCTTGCGGTGCTGGGCATATTTGGGCCAATTGTAATGTTTTTGGAGTTTAAAGCAAAGACTTCAAAAAATAAATAACCAAGCGAGATTACATCACACAAATTACATAATCTGCCCAGAGATTCGGCATGCAAACTGCCAGTCCCATTGAATAGACATAGGATTTCTGGAAGAGGTTGGCTAATTTAATTCGGGGATTACAGTTTCTTGCAAAATTACCATCTCTTATCTATCCCTTGTATTGCCAACTCTCCCTTCTGGTAAGAATTGCTCGAAAAGCAAATGCATTTTCCATTTGAAACCCTCGAAACTGTTAAAACCGCATCGCCGATGGATTATCTGTGAGTTCACCTATTTTCTCTTTTACTATTTATATATGTTATCTGCCTTTGTTTTCTGGTTTCCAAGAGATTTCATTGGGTCTCAGAGTAAAGTCTCTATATGGTTGTGCACAATAAATTGTATTTAGAAGGAACTGAGCTTTCGTAGATCATCTAGATTGTTTTTCATGACTTTTGTATGAATTAGGACTGATAAACATTCTATGATTTCACATATGTTTCAGACTCCTGATTCCTCCAAAAAATCAACAGAACAACGTAAGAACAAAGTCATGGTCACCTCTCCACAGTGTTTTAGGCTACTAACAGAGGTAGAAATGTAAAATATGTAAACACTAACAAACAAAAGAGTAGACTGCTATTAGAGATTCTCATAACTTGATGAACGACATCCCTATTGGCGTTTGGAGCTGGCAGAAGTCCAAAGGAACCAGGAAAATGTTATGGATGTTCGAAGCACAAAGTAGGAGCTAAAAATGTTGCACACAATTTTTCTGCTTTAGAGGATGTAAATCAAGAAGTATACCTCATTGAAGCCACGACGGATGCGTACAAGTTGTGGATCTGAAGCCTACTATCAGAAGCACTCGAACTATGAAAAAATTGGAGGCATTAACAGGAAGACATACGTTCGGACATGAAACATGGAGGTTTTAAAGGCATTATAGAAAAACATGGTGGGAGTCTGCGCCACGAAAGTTATATCGTGTCATTGGGCGAAGAAAAACAGAGAATTTTTCATGTTGATAGCCATGAAACTTTGCAAAATTATGGCAACTCAGTAGAGTGCAGTGTGTGCATCTCAATGACGGCATGGTGCTGTGTGCACCGTCCATCCAACCAACCAGAATTTTTTATTTTAAAAAGATTATAAAATCCTGATAAATATAGAAAATAAGTTATCCCATACCAGGGCTAATTAAGTTAAATCATGGCTAACAAACCAATCAAAAATTTCATGATTTCATTTTAAAAAATAAAATAAATAATTTTATTTTTCAAATAATTTCAAAATATTTAAAAACAAAGTTATTGAAGTAAATTAATATGAAAATGAACTGAACTTACTTTAAATAAATCAAAGTTTACATATTAGAGCCCAAAATGTACCAACTAATACACTAAATTAATATGAAAATGAACTGAACTTAGGTTAAATAAATCAATGTTTACATATTAGAGCCCAAAATGTACCAACTAATGCATTAAATTGCACCAACTAATAGGCGGTCATGTGAAAGCTATAGTCCCTTTGTCGTAGGAAGGGACTAAAAAACATAAATTCCAGTTGTTTGGTTTTTATGGTGTAAAGGTACACCCTTATATTGTGATGTGATTAAATATATTTCACTGGTGGGTTTGAACGGAAATGTTACAAAGTAATATATTTAAAATGAATTGATTTAATATTTCAAGTTTATTTAATGAATATTTTTCTTTTTTTTTTATTATTAGGGAAAGAACAATTTCCAAAATTGAATATGATAATGAAATTGACAAATAGTAATAGTTTAAATGTTATATTAAATGGCTATTTTTAGGTAGTTTAGAATGATAAGAGGTGAAAATATGATTTTTTCTCAAAATTTGGTAGTAATCATTTTGAATTAATAAAATCTAGATATTAAATGTTGGCATAGTACAATCTAGTTGTAATTAAGGTATTTAAGTATGCTCAATCCATTTCAATATTAAAAATAACAATGTAATCAATATAAAATTGAAATTTTAACAAAAATTATTTGATTGGAATTTGGTGATAACAAACCACATAAATTCAAAATCTTAAAACATTTAGTTTTATTATATTAAAATCGAGAGTTATCTAAACAAATGACTTCTTTCCAGAAAAAAATAATCACCAAACCACTTTGATTAATCATCATTCCTTGTGAATACAAAGTAAGCATGATCAAAAAGAGACTCACAACACAACCTATGTTTTGTGGATGTTTACCTTTCAAGTTGTACTAGTTTTATATAATTTTTAATAAAATTTCCTTCTAAATATATTAAACCACATAAATATAATATATCTACGTAATTGTTTTTCCATTGATGTCTTTAATATGGGTTTGACATAATTATATTTTCATTGATGTTCTCACTATGGGGTTGCATATTTACATATAAAAAAATGTTTTGTGACAAAAATGTTGATATGGGGAAACCTACTACCTTGATGGTTATAAATGAGATTTTGAAAGAAAATATTAGGAGAATGAATGTGAATTTATGAAGCCATAAATCTTATTCATGTTCCTAGCATTTATGGTAAATGCCAATTCACTTTAAGTTAGACTAGAATCATCTTGCTTTTTTTCAGTGAGCAAGACATTGAAAACATTACCCTTGTTTGTCGAATTTTCTTTGGAACATTTTGCATTGAGAAAGCCCCGATTTCCGTCAAATTGTTCATTCTCCTCATCTAATAAAATCTCACCAACACATTCACAAATAAAACTAACAAATAGAATTTAGTCCCAAGATAGCAAACCCCATCCTCCATTATCTTTTTTAAACTCTTTCAAATGGAAATTTGTCCTTTTTGAGACATTATATTTCTACAAGTAAAGTATCATAGATGTCAATTTGTACTATTCCATCACTTGTACATGGGATGTGTCATGTCCCCATTTTTGGATTTCCTCTTTTTGTAGTAAAAGGGACTTATGTGGCTTGTCAGTGGAAAAAAAAAGAGTAAAAATGGGGTCATTTAGTGTCACTTATTTAGGAGATGTTATGTTTTTAAAGTGACATTAGGGAAATAAAGTAACTTTAGATTAATAAATTACTTAACCATTATTAAGTGATTTTTTATCTTAAAGTGAAAATTGGAGGGAAATTAAAGGTTATATTTTATTTCTAGTTAAAAAGGGGAAAATGCTAGAAGTTAGGGTATGGCCTCACTTTGGCATTATGATTTGATTAACTTCTTGTATGGTGCTCTTCAAGCCATTGTTTCATTAGGGTTTAGAAAAACCATTCCATTTTTTTGTCTTGTTTCAGTGGTGCAATATCCACCCTAGCTAGACAAGAAGGAAGATCCATCTAGGATCTTCATTGGAGCTTCATCTTGAGTTTGTTTTAAGTTTTGGGTTGTAGTGATCTACTTGGAGAGGTTGTGGCACTTGGAGGGTTGAATCTCATATGTTGAGGGGGCCATGACATGATTCCAGGTTTTTGGTTGACATAGCACAATTTGGTTGCAATTAGGGTATTCGAGGGTGTTCAATCCATTTCAATATTAAAAACAACACGTAATCAAATACAAAATTTCAATTTTAACAAAGATTACTTGGCTGGATTCCCATGATAACAAACCACATAAGGTCAAAATATTAAAGCATTTAGTCTTATTCTATTAAAAATTGGAGTTATCTAAACAAATGACTTCTTTCAAGAGAAAAATAATCACCAAACCACTTTCATTAATCATCATTCCTTGTGGATACAAAGTAAGGGAGATCAAAAAGAGCCTCACAACACAACATATGTTTGGGTGGATGTTTACCTCTCAAGTTGTACTAGTTTCATAACATTTTTAATAAAATTTCTTTCAAAATATATTAAACCCCATAAATATAATATATTTACCTCATCATTTCACTAGTTTAATATTAATTTTAATAAAAATTTCTTCTAAATATATTAAACCCCATTAATATAATATATTTACCTAATAATATTTTCATTGATGTCCTCAATATGGGTTTGACATAATTCTATTTTCATGATGTCCTCAATATGGGTTTGTATATAAAAAAAATATTCTTTGACAAAATTCATGATATGGGGAAACCTACTACCTTGGTGGTCATAAATGAGAATTTGAAAGAAAATATTAGGAAAATGAACGTGAATTGATGAAGGCATAAATATTTTTCATGTTCCTATCATTTATGATAAATGTCAATTTAATTTAAGTTAGACTAGAACCATCTTTCTTCTTTTCAGGGAAGAAGGACATTGGAAACATTACCTTTGTTTGTTGAATTTTCCTTGGAACAATTTGCATTAACAAAGCACCAATTTTCCTCAAATTGTTGGTTCTCCTCATGTAATAAAACCTCACTAATACATTCACAAATAAAACTAACAAATAGAATTTAGTCCCAAGATAGCAAACCCCATCCTCCACTATCTTTTCCAAACACTTTCAAATGGAACTTTGTCCTTTTTGAGACATTATATTTCTACAAGTAAAGTATTGTAGATGTTAGATTGTATTATTCCATCACTTGCACAAGGCATGGGTCACCAATTTGCACAATTTACAATAATGATTCAATAGAATCCTTCAATTGAATCTAACTATGAGTACACCTTGTGAGTTCCTATTTAGTTCCAATATCCCAATGCAAGAAAATAAAGTTCCAATATTTTTTTCAGAAGAAAAGACATAAATTAAGTGAGTTGAACCACACCCCACCGCGATAATAACAAATGCATGATGGACAATAATAACACACACAAAATCACTTTGATCTTTCTGCATAACTATCTTCCTTTGAGCAACAACAACAAAATGCCCCCATTTCTCTTGTTGATTATTTGGCCTTTTAGAACTTGCCCAAGAAGATTTCTAATGATCCTTTTCACACTTCTTAACTATGAGCACCATGATTATACTTGAACCTTTTGAGTGCGTACTCAACACCATTACACTTGCAATAAATCTTAACACTACCTTCTATAACCAATGATCATGCAGTTTCAAAGAAAACAATGTGTAATTGTTCAAGACTATATGAATTCTAACTCATGTTAGGTTTTGATTTGTTCATTCAATGATCAATGTCAAATATCCAAGACATGATAGTTAAAGTAAAAATTTTCAAAAGCATACTCTACAATATCTTCACAAAGAAAAAACATCTCAATAAAAGCACATAGCTTGAACTTTATTCTAGACACTAGAAATAGAAATAATGAACATAAATGATCAAATAGATGCAATAAATTATTTCCAAACTAGATATAGTGAACATAAATGATTGGATTAGATGAAATAAATTATTTCCCCAATGAAATCAACCAAATTCTTTACATGGTCTCTTATTGATCACTTGTATGTTATTTTTACATCATGGTTTAGTTGTTCACATTATCTTAAGCTTCTATATTGCATGTTGCACATATGCCAATAAAAGGACTTCAAAAACATTATAGAACTATGACGAAAATAACACCCCATTGTAATAAAATAGTAGAACATAGAGACTAAAAAAGAGTAGGCCTTTGATAGGATTATTGACCTTAAAATTTCACCATATTAAAAAATATATATCCCTCGATCGATTTACCTTTCAACCTTACACAAAAGAGTTCCCAATTGGTCATTCTAGTGGCATGATCAAACTAACATGACCAAACTAATAGGGAAATGTTTTCAAATACTTTCAATAATAATAATAATAATAATATAACAAATAAAGGACAAACACAAATTTAAAAGATATAAACATGTTCAATATAATACTATTTCCAATTGGGTGGTGAAGGCAATTCAATTTCACTAGAGGCAAAATAGGCACTTGGGGCTCGGGTATTTGGACAAAATAATATCCCTTATTGCAACATCTTTGTTGAACCCTCTTTAGTACATAAATAATTGCACACCATGCTAACAACAAAGTAAGCACAATACAACCCCTAATAGTACATACATCACAATTGTGGAAGGACTATAGGTCGAAGAAATTAATTTTTTGATAAATTTATTAACTAGTCTATAGTTTACTAGAACATAAATACAAATAGAAAAAATATGTCACTTCAATGAGAACTTTAGATACATACAGTCTTGCAAAGGAGTATTTAGTCTCAAGTTTTCATATTCCATTTGTCAATTAAGTATTATATGTAATGATATCCATAAGTAGTTATTCCAAAACGATGAACCTAGCAACTTTCATACACATTTGGTTTGATGAGATAGTTACATAGATCAATATATTTACATTGAAAGAAACCCTCAACTAGGGATAAGGAACTTTGTTATTTTTTTACATAATGCCTAAAATCTAGGGATATTTCTCGTGGGATTTTTGGTAACGTTGAAATACAGGAAAGTGCTACTTGGAATTTTCAAGTAATCTTGCAATGAAGAACTAGGCATGGCATCAAAGACCCACAAACAAACAAATATCACAATCACAATCACAATCACAATCACAAAAAAATGCCCTCTATCAATACTTACCATTAGTATGCAAATCCATGATTGTCCCTTCTCAAAACAACATCATGAGCAAATTGATCCTCCTACCTAGTGCCATCTAGATAAGATTTAATTTTATCTTTCCTTGAGCTGAAAAGTACCCCTATATTACCCATTTTATGAAATGCCCTATTATGTGCTCTTTTTACATTATTTATCTATATTATTAGGATCCTTCCCATTGTTGGAATCCATTCTGGTAGAAGGTATTCTAATTTCCTATTCCTACCACCAAATTGTCATTAAACATGATCTAAAATAAGCAAGGAACACTCCTTAATCACCAAGTTGATTAGTGTGAGGTAGATGGATATGGACAACCCCTATATGTTATTAACAATAAGTCAAGTATGAAATAATCATGAACACTATTAATGATTTCCCTAGGGGGACACTCTAGAAGAAACGGTAAACATTAAATTATGAATAGAGGATAAAATTTAATGGATCTATTTTATCTTCTTTGTGTTTGGGGCCTTCCAATTGTCAAAGACATTTCATCAACAAAAAACAACCCTCGTCCATCATCATTCTTCTCCTAAGGTATCTTGTCCACTTGTGAAATGGCCATTGAGATACATTGTACTTAGTCATCTAAAGGTGGTTGAGGAACCTCATAATGTTATGAGGAAAATTCTTCATTCACTCCCTTCTCTACATTGTTAAACTTAATAGTTGCATTCAAAAACTTCTATAAAGCATGTGAAATCTAGTTAGATTCTTAGAATATAAAATTTTCACTTAGTTTATTGATCCACTATTGTCATGATCATGTTGGATCTAGGGAAATTTTTAAGAACCCCCCCAAATTTATATGTATAATAAATGGGTGAGTCTCCATGATACATAGGAAACTTTGAAGGTTATTTTATCAATAATATAATATGTATATATAATTTTTTGGTGAGTCTTTCACTGAATTATATAATCTTGTAAAATCTTAGTGAATGTTTCATTGAATTATAAAATCTTGCAAAATCTTAGTGAATCTTTCATTGAATTATAAAACAATGTAAAATGTTTGCAAATCTTTTTGAAATTATAAAACATTGTGAAGTCTTGGTAAATTTTTTTATAAAGTATAAAATCATATATAATTAGGAAAATATATTCATTAAACTGCAATATACACATTTTACATGTTTGGAAAAAGACACATAATTTGTCCCTCTTCTAGACAATGTTGGAAGCATCCAACATTGTTTTTTTCAGGTTTCTTATTGTACACTCTTGCATATCCCTCTATCACTTTTGAGGGTATTTCACCATAATGTTACTATATGTGTTGATCATGACCACCACTTATGTCAATCTTAGGAATTTCATATTTTCCATGTACTCTTGCACTGGAGCACCTTTATCCCATCTAATTTGCTAACTTTACTCATCACAACTACTTGTATGCTAAGTTCTAATGTACTTAGAGAAAAAATGTAGAGATGATTTCAAAAATGTTTGCAATATACAATTGAGCAATGGATCAAAGTGTGAAACCCATTTATCCTACTAGGTATACAATCAATTTTCACAAATTATATGAGACCTAACCATACCCCTCAATACAAAATATACCTACAAAGAAACCAGTTGTTTGAAGCACTACCTAAAACAATAGGCTCGACAATATCTACCTCAATGTGCTCAACAACTTGAATGGATGGATTATATACTCCATCCACATTAGAATCTTTTGAGCATGGATCTCCCCATTTTCCACCATGACATGAAATCAAGTGAATAATCTATATAAGATAAAGATAATCAATTATCTCTCACAAAAAATTAAAATGAATTATAATGCCATTTTCAATTTTAAAAAATGTCCACATAATATTAATGATCTTCTTTATCTAATCATGATTCACACATTGTATCTCCGTTCGTGTTCACCTACTAAATGCAAAAACATGCACCTCATCATATTGTTTCAATTCATGCTTCACATGCTCTACAATTAAGGGTCTATCAGTGATTAATACCTTTTGAGGTCTCATGTTATTATATGGTGTTCATTAAGAAATTTATGAATATAGCTAGAATCCTAGAGACTACATGTAATGATCTTCTAGTCTTGGCATCAAAAGTATAATTGCATTAAAATAATTTCAATCTCATGCAATTTTGTCTCCTACAATGAATGTGTCGGAACCGAGTTCATAGACCATTTTTCTCTTAGCTTATCTATGGAGAGCTCATTTCCCTTTATGAATACTAGTAAATCTTTTCAATGAAAATATACAATAAACATAGTATATTATAAAAGGCGAAGATGTTTAAGTCATGCCACAAAGTGAAATGAAATCTTTCCTCAAACCATCAAATATATAAAGAAAACAATAATAAATGTGGAAAACACATTGAATTCCTAGAGCATAATGAAAGTCATATATTAAGACTAATATTATATGTTTCTAAAATAAACATGATAAAAGATAAACACATATTTTTTTAACTAAACAAATTTCTTTAGCTTTAACCCAAACCCTTGAATCAATGGAAATCAAATGAAACTAATCAAGATACAACAAAGGCTTCATTCAAGCATCAAATGAGAACTAGAAGTGTTGAAGAGACTAACACAATGTGTAACCAAAATAAACCCAAACTTCCAAACTTGACAAAATTATCCAAACACAAGCAATAAACAAACCATTAAAATTTGTTAGGATGTTAGAGGTAGACACCAAGGCAATTTTATGTACTTTAATGAGCCCAACCTTGTTTAGCAGAAATCGTGTTAAACTAGTTATTTATTCTTTAATTCTGGGACACTATCTATGTGAAGATATAGGTCCCAACTTCATCAAATTCCAGATTCATTTCCTATCACAAACAAGAAAGAGACAATCTAATAGTAAAATATCAAAACATCAATTTTAAAATAACTTGAATCAAGGAAATGTAGCTCCAATGTTACAATGAAAAATACAAAATATAGAACCTATTTTTATCTGAAATGCAACCTCAAATTGGCATATAGTAATCATGCTATGAAAAAGAATTTCAACCTACTCCAAAAATAGAGGAACAACGAAGTAAATCAAATAACAAGAATCACATCATATGTGCTATTTCATTCACTGTTTCTTGCACCATCATTGGAAAATGTATGCCATAATAAGAGTCCCCTCATATATATTGGATTAGATAGAATCTAGGGGTATATTGATTTCTCAATTCTCATCTTGCTCATTTTCTACATCTTGAACACAATCTTCTCTAAATGGACTATCATTATGAGCCTCCAAAACATTATGTTCCATATCAAGTTCATTAGAGATATTTATTATATTGTTTTCTCCCCTTCTCTCACAATCTAATCTTCAAAAATCTAGTGCTCTTTCAAATGGAAATTTGTTAATTTCATACTTTGTTAAATATAATCTTAAACATGTACTCATATGTTTATCATGCTTGTTCCTTAACTTTTACTTCAAGAATTATAATGCACTAAACATTTTCTCATCCTCCACTAATTCCAAAATCATGGTTTGACATAAATCTACTAATTTGAAATATTTTGATATGTTTTCTTGTAGGTATTGGCTAGCACCTAAAATAGTCCATAATCTTGTTAATGCACCTTATTCTAGAGGATTCTCTAAAACATGAAATTGCTTCCACATTTTTTCAACAAAGAATGTGACTTGTTGAAACAATTTTGGTGAATCTAAAATGCCTTGAATATGTTCTCCAGTATCTGGACTTTCTAGTAAATGTGACACACTAAAGATTTTAATTTTGCTACAAAGTTGGATTTAAAGTGATTTGGCATTGACGATTCTTCCAATATTTAAGGTATGCCATAGACATGGCATCCAACAATTCATCTCGAGGAAGTTGTTATATTACCTTTGATGTTAGTGATTTTGCAATTTCTATCAAGTTGTGTCTCACTAAAATCACAACAATGTTGAATTTGTCTCTTGACATGGGATACTCTTTGGGGATTCATCCTCTCTTACCAATACAATGAAAGGGAACCATATAACCACACACTCCCATAAATAGTATCAATTTTCATCAAGCTTCAAAAGTTTTATAACTGTGGATCTGTAAAAGACTCTAGCATTGTATACAAATTATCAAATGTAAGGCGTGTTAATTTTATTTCATTTGTGTGTTCTACAATATAAATTGTGTGACTCTAAGAAATTTTCACGAGGACATTTGTTTCATGTAGCACAGGAATAATTCCATCCAATTTTAATAATGTCTCTATATCAGTGAGTCGAAAGAGAAGATATTGAGATTTGTCTACATTGAAGTGATGTTCATACATCACCCCTACCAAGGTTTGGTATTCACTAAATAGTCTTTGAGTTGGTACATTCAACAAGATCCATCTTGTATCAACATATTTTAGTATGCAAGAAATTGAATTAGCTTTCAAAATATATAATTTTTATTTATAGAATTTGTGTATGACTATGTGAAAATTAAGTTTTTTTTTACAGTGTTATGTTATTTTTCATGCAACATATGATGCATATGTTCCCATTAGTGTAGGTGTTGAGTACCTAAATGATGAAATTTCCTAAATAGGTCGTCTCTCTAAAGAAATAAACTTCCTAAATTTTCAAGTAAATGGATTAGTAGGGGAAATACCTCCACAGATTGGAAACCTAACTAGTTTAAAATTATTGGGTTTAGATAGGAATTCTTTTACGGGGTTAATCCCAGTGTCACTTAAAATGATTCAAAAGTTGGAAAGGTTAACGATGGGAGGCAAAAGTTTACAAGGAAACAACCCCGCAGAAATTGGGCAACTCAGAAGCTTAGGGCTCATAGAAATCAATGAAAATAATCTCTTTGGAAGAATCCCTGATTCTATTGGTAGTCTCTAGCAACTAAGATATTTAAATCTTCATAAGGACCAGTTATCAGGTAAAATACCCACAAATATATGGAAATGTGTGAACTTACTACTACTAGACCTATCATATAACAAGCTCAGTGGTGAGATACCTCTAGAGGTTGCAGGTCTTGCAAATTTAGCTTTCTATTTCAACATTTCAAATAATTTATTAGAGGGTCCCCTACCTTTGGAACTAAGCAAGATGACTTTGCTTCAAGCTATATATATTTCTGCAAATCAGTTAACTGGTTATATTCCAAGTGGGCTTGGAAGTTGCAAAGAACTGCAATACCTAAATCTTTCTTGCAATGCATTTGAAGGCCTGATCTCAGTTTCACTTGGTGAACTTCAAAATCTTTAGGTCATGGATTTCTCCTCCAACAATTTGTTAGGTGGAATACCCACATCATTGGAAAATCTCAAAATTCTTATCCAATTGAATCTATCTTTCAACAACTTGTCAGGAGAAGTCCCGAAAGGTGGAGTTTTCAAAAGTATCAGTGCCACTACATTCATTGGAAATCCTGGTCTCTGTGGACCTTGGGTAAATTTGTCATTTTTTTATGCTCGCAAACATAAAACTCTTTCTCATTTGAAAAAAATTGGCATATCTATTGTTGTTGTTGTAGCCATTGTTGTATCGTGTTTATTTTTGGGAATCTTGTGTAGGCTAAATAACAAGAGGAGTATTCCTATAGAGGTTGAGGCATCCTTGAATGTGGGGCACCGAAGAATTTCCTATGCAGAGCTCATCATCGCAACAGATGGATTTAGTGATGCCAACTTGTTATGAGTGGGTAGTTTTGGGAAAGTGTACAAAGGGGTTCTAAATGATGGCATAGTCTGTAAAACCCATCCAGGATGTTAAACAATTAATCCTTCATTTTATACATACACAATAACAACTTTGTTTTAGCATAATTTCATTGATTTTCATTTACACAATTCTTCTACATTTGCTCAATGATAAATCTATATAACATGATGAAATAAGTAATATGTTAACTCTATGATTTAGAACTTAAAACAAAAGCATATACAAAATATCAATAACCAAGTACCACCAAAAAATACCTCCTCCTTAGCTTGTCGAAGCTCATCGGTTGTAATGTAGTCCTGGGCACTTCCAAGCTTTATTTTCCCACTTTCCCGGAGTGAAACAACGGAATCCTCCCTGCCAACTAGAAGCCTAGACGGCTTCCTAGCTCCAAGAAACCTTTCAGTTTCTTGGCCCTCCGTGTCCGTGACTCCAAGAACATCAAAGAACAAATTCTCAAAGAAAACTATCACAAGAATCATATCTCCCAATAATTTCACAACCTCTCATCATGCTTAAACCTCCCCATCCTCCTTTCCTCACCACTTCTCCTCCCTATTTATAAAGTTTCCATACACCCTTCCCCAAGTCTCTTCAACCACCCTCTTTATTATCCATCAACCTCCCTTATCTAGATATTTTGGGAAAATATTAAAATAAAACTAAATATAAATGACTTGCATTAAACAACAATAAATAAAATAAAAAGTCTTTATTCTCATGCTAGCTAATAAATGTTATTTGATAATTTTCCACAAAATGTACATAACACCCCACCATGCTCATTTAATTCATCACACCCACCATCTATCAAAGTCATTAAGGTAATTAATGCTTCTAGATATTTGTATGTAATATAATTTACATAGTCAATAAACATTCAATTAAATAGTTAATCATTTATTTTGATAATTATTACATTAATTACTTATAATAGTGTACATGGGTAGGGTATGTGTGCGTAGCTAGCGAACACATATCTCATGCATGTACTAACGATAAACAATCATTGCCTCTAGTGTATAGTTCCTATATGATCACCAAGACAAGTAGAACAACAGATCAAGTAATGCATCAATAACTCATTGTCACACTTAAAATTTCAATACGAAATCAAAGAGGGTTTTAAGCATGGTAGGAACCAAGTGAGTAAACAATAGTGGAATCTCTAATCCCCAATCAGTATTCTCAACTAACATCGAAGCATCCTTCCTTCCTAACCTACTTCCATCTTCCATCCTATCCTTTCCTTTGTTGGACTAAGATGGAGCGTCAACTATATTGACCTAACTCCAGATAGAACCCGTAAGCGGAAGTGTCATACATCTCGACCAAGCTTCCTCAACAGGCAACTAGCAGTCGTCATCACACGTCTAGGGGAGCATGACTTCACACAACCCTCCCACGACTCTAGGTTTCAGAGGATAAGCAGTGGGAAATACCTCCACCCCTCCTCATAGAACTAGGGTCAACACCCTACATTGAGCCATATTGTGCAACTATTGTTCTTAGAGTCATGTCATCAAACAACCACTCTAGGAAAGTCATGTGTCCTGTCAAAACCACACCTACCATAGATCATAGCAATATTTGAAACCATAAATTAAATCAAAAGTACAACTTATAACATACACTATCTTCTTGATTTCCACGACATCCCAGTTACCTCAATACTATAGTTAGTTGGCTATCACATAGCTCATAATCATGTACGTTAGTTTCACCAATAACACATATTGATGCAGATACATCACAAATTTATATAAGAATCCATATTTGCATTGACGTTCAATTAAGAAATGTATTCCTATTTACATCATGCATTGCATCTATTATACATTCACAACATAACTTGAATTGGTATACATGTACCTAACTTACCCGTTTTAATTTTCATGTTTAAATAATCAAATAATTATCTTTGTCATGAGCATATATCATGTAACATACAAATAGGTCTAGAGGTACACATCTCAATGTCTAACAAAGTTTAACTGACTCCAAACAAATGCTAAACTTTGAATTATTAAGATTAGTAAACAACAATGTTATAACTACCTAAGGTCAAAATATGGGGCGTTACATACACCCACCCTTCAAGAAACTTCGTTTTGAAGTTATGATCATTCACAATATGAGGAGAATTTATGACACAACTTCTATTTATCTTTCACGATAGCAAACCTTGTGTTATATTGGTCTTTGTTCTAAATCTCAGATTCCTCCTAAGTCAAGGAAAATCATGCTTTCTATCAAAATTTACCATTACCAACATGCCTAGATGTAAAGAGAACCATCTTGATGCATGGTTTAGTGAACATTTTTATATATCTTATTATTATTAATTAATTTTTTTTATAAATAATTAATTAATTATTGTTTTAACTAAAGGGTTTGTTCCAAAATATTTAGTCACTTGTCCTTAAGGTCTTCTTTCCCACACTTTTACTTCTTATGTCTCAAAAGTATATCTTTTATACCTGCATAATACTTTCCAACTCTGGCCTTTGGCTCTTTTCTTATCCATCTCTATCACTTTCAAGTTCTTCCCCCTTATAATGAAAGAAGTTTAATAATGGAAAACACGTTCTCATAATTCCTCATCTAGAACGATTTTCGTTTTTATTTTTCAAATAAATTTTATTTGTAGGGAAGAGAAAATAAAGAAATAAATAAATATATATCCTTCTTAGTGAGCAAGTAGTTGCTAGATTGATTAATGCATTTCAAGATGTGATCTCTTATTTAGACAACTCACCTCTCCTACTAGGAACTTGTGCATAATAATCCATGACGCTCCAATGCGATCTCTACTACCAATAATTTTAAGGGCAAAAGTGCTACCCTTCAAAAAGGATACCCCATTTTTACAAGCATTCTCTCTAAAACACAACAACCTTTTTCATGGTTTCTCTCTTCATTCCTTGTTTTTAACCAACCAAAATACGTTAAGATACTTATCACTCATCTTACTAATGTTATAACTCCTTCACTAGATATACATGAACTCCACTTCGCTAGTGTGATCAAGTCAACTCGTCAATCAAACATGAGTTGACTTAATATCATAATGGCTAATGGGAATCAATCAACATACCCCGTCACACATGATATAATAAAACATAATGTCGTGATATTTCACTTATCATTTTAAAATTAAAGTTTACAATATCCATTTAGATACAACGTCCCTCTATTCTATTGTCATTTAAGTAAAGTTATTTTCCCTTTCTATAAAGACAATCTCTATCTTATAGTGGTTCAGTCCAAAATTTAAATATGTGTTCAAGTTACCATGTTGGATAATTTAGTGGATAATGTAACTTGATTCATGAATTAAGGTGCACAAACATATAAATAGAAGGAAAATATATATTCAATAAAAACATTGAATGATGCAAATGGTACTCCATACATATGTATAATTGTGACATGGTTTTTATTGTGAAGTCTTGACCCTTAGATCATATTTTATCATTATAATATATATATTTGATATAATTAATTATTTAACATATGATGGTACATATTCCATTTCCTAATTAATACTAGAATATTAAAATTGCTCTTTCCACCTTCCTATCACATATATGATTCAATTTTATCTTAACAATTGTGACCTAGACCATACCACAACATGCTTAAAAGGTATTACTCTCCATTATACCATAATACTAACCACACCACTTTAGTTCCACTTACTTATCAATAAAACATAATATCATACACCAATAAAAATTAACCAACTTACACCCTCTTTTTTCCTTTTTTTTTTTTAATAATTTAGATAAATTAAATATCTATAATAATATAAATGATGAATAAAAATCCATTTTTAATCTATATGATTATATACTTTGGAAAGAATAATTTATTATCATTTCACAACTTATCCTTAAAAACTATAATTTATAAAATACCATATGGATTGAATAATTGTTTTCCTATCAAAAAACACTAAAACACTAAATAATTGTTTTCCTATCAAAACACTAATATTAGGGGTTGTACATGAAAAAGTTATGCCACTTGCAACAAAACATTTAAAATTTTCTTCCTTTGCATTTATTACCTAATATGCATTTATTAACATTTATTACTTAATGGTTTTAAACTATTACATTATGAAATATTTCAAAAACTTAAAACATGACTTAGAAAACATGGAGTTTCTCTTTATTTATTATTATATATATATATATTAAAATTTAGGGGTATA